>LAPY01003210.1:51366-64446 GCA_000970635.1 Eragrostis tef | reverse complement strand
CCCTGATTAGGATACCTTAATCTAGGTATCCGACACATTGCATGTATAATAATTATCAGATTTTCACCAGTAGGAGCATACAAAATGCAAATGGTAAACTTTGTTTCGGAATAATGAACACATATGCATTGAGGTAAAGCTTATCTAGCATTATATTATAACAAAATATACAACCTACATACATTCAGGTAAGCTTAATTATATGAACATAAATCATATCCATGATTCATGTAGGTCTTCATATATCTTTAAAATGCAGGCCCCACATGTATTTCACAAAAAAAGTCTTTGTTGTATAGTTTCCTTATAATTGTTATATATCTAAAGAAACTTTAATCCATTACCTCTGTAGCTGCACTTCAAAAGTAATTCTTCCATTACCGACAGGTATGAAGAGTTGTCATCAATAACCAGAACTCTTAGGCCTGAAGGCCACATCATCTCTAGGTCCATTGCAACCTAATTAGAGGAACTAAAAAGATTAATGTATGTTAGGAGGACGGCATATGATAATCAGTTGACTAGCACCCATCCATCTAACAACCTGCCCTTCAATTCAGAAGAGTTACCTTCTAACAGTCCATGAAACGATCAGTACGCTAAAAACTTAAACAGAAATGTGAAAATATAAGTAATAAAAATGGAAATTTAATTGCGCTCAGTACAATTACCGAGATCTATCCTTTGCTTTCATTGTTTATAATATATAATCAGTAGGGCTTGCCTCTTCTTATATATTTCCAAAGATTTTTTTAATACTCCATTCATACTATATGACACTGGAGAACTAAAACTATTTCTCCCAACATTATATATACATAAATAGAGGGAGTATATCAGTAATGATGCACAAAAACTATAAGAGCAATGCTGCAGTAATATATGTATTCAAGTATCTCTAATTCTAAGAGTGTCCCTAATGGTTTGCTAAGGATTTGATCATACGTGGAGGAGAGAAGAAGACAAGATCTAGGGTTTTGTGAGTTAGTCTAATTTTGCATTTACTGAGCTGCTTGACATACGAGATGAATCATTAATATAGAGTCAAAAATAACTCTTAGCTCAGGCGGAGAGTCAACAAATGACTCTACTTTTAGGACGCTCTAAGCAAGAGTCGATCCATCATGAGGTGAAAAAAAAGGGAAAGGAACCCAACAGCCAAACTTGTGCTGCATGCAGGTTAACCAGCTCTACAGCTCTACACACCGCATGAGCGCTGTATCATGCATCGGCTGTGATCCTACTTTCCATTTTTACATGCGATATCAAAGATAACACTTACTGCGTGCTGATGGTCGATAGACAGCTAGCCAGTGATCACCTGATGCACCAGTTTCACTGACTAAAAAGCCAGCTGGCTTAGGCTCTCCAAGATGTGTATTGAAAAGTTGCAGAAATATTATTATCTGTCGAGGATCGATAATACGGCAATATACACTTGTTTGATCTCCAAGATGATTAAGAGAACGAAAACCCGTGCATGGAGCTCGCTCGACGATCCACTCAAACAATGTCGCTGGCTTCTGCTATGGTCATCTATTAGGGATATGGATAGAAGGAAGAAGATGGCTTCAGGAGGGATATATATCCATCAGCCAAGCTATCTGAGAGGAATCACACGCTTTAGCCCTGCCTTTGAGAGCTGGAGGCAGACTAACTCGAATGTGGGGCGCCGGCCCCCACGTGGAGCTGTCTTCCTCCACAGACAATGTGCGGCGGTGAGCTGCCGAGAACATATGCACCGGTCATCTTCGGCGAGAATATGTATGCGTATGTGAAGAAAGGGCTCACCCCGGCCGGTACAACGTTGACTATGCCGACGTTTACATCCCGGTCGCGGCGACCGGCTGGTGGGCTTGAGTAGTATATCTCCCTGCCTCTTCAATGTTGCTGCTTTTGTTGCTGGTTGGCTGCGATATGCAATGCATTATCCGTTCGAATCCACAGCTAGCTGCTAGCCTGCTAGCGGAGAAGGATGGATTGATTGCAGGACGTACGCACAATATGCTGGCCCGTGGCACGCTTTCTATCGGCATGTGAAGAAAGGGCCGCTTTTCGCGACTCCGGCGACGGCGACACGGAAGGAAAGTGAGAACATATTGTCCAAAGTGGCTGGCGCCATTGGACACTAGACTGCTGGAGTATACCCGGTGATGAACGGTGTTGCTATGCCTATTTCTCGCTGGAGCACCGAACCTAGTTCCCTCTCAGAGACTTGTCTTGCTATCCATAAGTCATCTCATCCCGGCCCCCTGCCCCCCTCTTATCCGGTGATGAGCGTTTGCGTTTGTATTGTGTTTTGCCAAATAAAAAAGTCAGTCCCCTGACCTTATCGTAAGTAAGTTCTTATGTATGCCAGGCTGTTCCACATAAGTATTTGATTAAGAAAATCATTGCTTCTGACATAACTTTACCCGATTAACTTGGGTCTCAAACAAATGTGGTGTGGCAAAAAATCCTTGGGTCATGCATGTTATTCATGTCGACACAACATGATGCAAGAGATAGGGTGCCAGATGGTCAAAGACATCGACGAGGAGGTGCCTGCAACGGATCTCACCTCTGTCAGCATTCTCTTCTCCTTTCTTTTTTAAAGGTGAACCTCTGTTTGCATTCTTGGCATGCTACTAGATCATCGTCATGAACAGTATCGTAGCCGCATCACTGTCAATATATTCCACTTTTGACATGTCCCATTTTCGCGATTACGACTATTTGCTCAACCTCCGCAACACAACCAGATTGCTGCCACTTATCATCTTGAAGTAAGGTCATCTGACCTTGACACCAAAAATCTACTTTTGACAACCTCTATGAAAGAGGAGACAATGAAGGATGCCGATATGTGTGATTGAGGGGATGTAGGTTTTCATAGAACACGATTAAGATGAAGAAAAATGGTTAATGGCAATTCATATAATTTCCATTTTCTAATTTTAGTGGGCGTGCATAATCCTAACATTTATATATATAACATTAGGAAGTGGACACTTTTGTATGAAGGTCTGAATATATTCGATAGAGTAAACCAAATAAAAACCTCACAGAGGCTTCGTACTATATAGAAGGAACTTTTTACAAAAGGATCTCTCTTGGAATTCAAAATTTTAATCAGCATTGAACATATGTTAATTCGTTTAGAATTAATAATTATGTCTAGCATGCATACAATCCTCTCGGTATATACCCTATCTGATCCAAAATACAAGTTATTTCAGGGTTCCTATCAATTTTGGTTACCACATAAAATTTATGCACATTGACAATATGTAGAATCAATGCTATTTGATTGATATATGAACCACCACCCAAGTGATTTTAGCCATTGAATCTCCTGGTCGTACAAAATTCTACCAAATGAGTCTACTCTATAGCAGTGCTTTTTCATAATATTCCATCCATTAATTCAAATATCATATACTTTTTAGCAATTTCTAGTCAGAATGTCACATTGTAAACCATGTCCTAATCTTGTATTTTAGCACAGAAGTATGTATGACCCATCAACTGCGTAGGTTCATCCACTACCCGTGAAAAATGAACTATCTGAATCAGCGTTGGGCATCAATAGTAATATAGTGATATTTTATTTAACTTAGGCGCTGAAAAAATCAGTAACGAAAAGGTTCTTTTCACCCTTCAACCCTCCTTTTCAGGTAGATGCCCACCGAAAGCTTCCATGCAGCCTTTTACTTCGTTGCCAGAAAACTGGATGTTTAGTGAGGTCCACAAGTGTTGTGACGGTCCACTGTCTGACTCACAAAAAAGCTCAAATTTTTAAGAGAGAAGTTGTGGTTCGCTCTATGGGTAGCTATCTAATGGTATTTTTCAGATGGGTTACCGACAGAAATATTTTCATTGCATGACGACTTTGTCTATTTTGGTGACCCTTTTTGGCCCTTACTAAAGATCTATAGTTTCTGGTACTTAGAACTAATGTACAATATAGAGACGCTAGTGGTGACTTCGTCAATCTCGAGAATTTGCCGGTTCAGTCTTCAAAGATGCTTATAGAGGTAGAGTCTGCATATATGCATTGTGCATGCGTTATGAGTGTCTGAGTTGTACTATGTAATCACAAAAAAAAGCTAATATACAATGGAGATGGATACTATCGACTTTATGACTTACATGAACAAATAAAAAGATCAATATTTACTTAATCAATTGTGACAATTTTCTCAAGATTAAATCCACATCTGAAACAAATATTAGACGATTTGTAGCTATGGGACTGTAAATCAGTAATTTGGGTCATTAAGTGAGCCAACAGTGCAAACAATGAACCTTTTCATTGACGTTAGAGGAAGTATATAGGTTTGATATAAGTTAGCATAGGTGACCGGCACTTTGCGCGCACTGTATATTTGTTGTCATTTTGGCTTTCATGATTTGTAGTTGCCGCTACTATTTATGTCTTATCCTTGATAGGTGGGCACTATATATTAACATCTACCTTCTCTATTTCATGTAAACCCTGATTAGCAGATACTATTTATTGTCATATTTAAATGTGCATTCTCATTGCTCGCTATGCCTTGCACTGCCACGCCTAGCTAACATATAGGAATGTGTTCATACAGGAGCATCGTGCTGCATTGCATGTACTCCCTTCGTTTTTAAATTGATGTTGTCGTTGACTTTTTGAGTTACGTTTGACCATTCGTCTTAAAATTTTTTTAGTGATAAAACAAATCATAACAAAATATTTGATAAATTTTAAATTTTTTAAAATAAGACAAACGGTCAAACGTAACTCAAAAAATCAACGACAACATCTTTCACCCGCTATTAGATACTCCCTTCGTTTATATTTATATGACGCAGTTAACTTTTTTACGATATCATTAGATCTATCATCAAAGACATTTCAAGGTTAACCTATATATTTAGCTATTTACATAAATATTTATAGATAAGACAAATGATCAAAGTAACAAAAAAAGTCAATTGCGTCATATAGATAAAAAACGGAGGGGGTAATGGTCAGAGCTTGTGTCCCGATTTTAACGCAACTTCCTCCTCTCTCTCTCTCTCTCTCTTTCTCTCTCTCTTTTTGGCATCCTTTGGGAAGAAACAATGGTTGAGAATAGGCTGTCTTTTTAGTATTTTCCTAGATTTTTATGATCCCTTATGTATAAAAAAGGAATCATTTGGAGATGCATGGCAACTAATATTCATATAATAGTGTGAAAGTCATCTCGTATTTCTAGATTTTAGCTTAGAAGACTGTTGTTTTGCAAACCAACCACCCTCTCTCTTCCTTCCATGTCATAAAAAATCCATGTTGCATGAGACGGGCAGATTGTCTATATGTAGCATTTGTACAAGTAAATTTTTCTCTCATTAATGTGGTAATTATTAAAACTTAAGAGCCAATCTGTGAACTTTCCATTGGCCAGATATTAATATATATATATATATTTGTAAATGTTTTTTGATGAAATCCAAACGTTATTGGCCTAGTGTTTTATGTAGAGATTGTTGGACGGCCCAGTTATTGCAGCCCACGAAAAGGCCCATGATGATTTCGCTTTTTAAGTCATAAAAATTCTGGCTCAGTTAACATTGATCTAAAAAAAAACGTATCTGTTCATCTCAAAACGAAGAAGCAACAAAACATCATTTAATATGGACGTTTTGGGTTATTATTCCAGAGGTGAATGGTATCATGGTAGGGCATAGCCATGTTAATTGCTACCCTGCAGAGATCATCATTCATAATTGCGTCGAGAGAGAGAGAGAGAGAGAGAAGAGAGAGAGAGAGAGAGGCGGACAGAGGTGGAGTTTGAATGGATGAAAACATGATGCATGTATTTTCATCATAAATACTTTACAGTGGCACAAAACTGGTGTCATGTACGACGTCACGTGACAGCTATACAAAATATACGCTCTTCATACTTAAATTATTATGATGTCTAGTATATAACTAATACAATCAAAATTGAAGTTGATTAGTTGTCCTAAACATCACGAGAGAATCGCAAAAAGAAAAAAAAACATCATATGGGAGGAAAGAATATTCTATATGACAAAAATGCCTTAGTGCAAAGTCCGAGCAGAATATCCAAGTATGGCTGAGCCGATAGACAGTCTGTAAACAAATACTGATAACTGCAGTGGAAAACAAAACGAATCCCTTAAAATTTAAGCCAAACTCTTTACACAGACAGGGAGTTTCGGCCACTTAATTCTGGACGCAAATAAGCTGATGAACATGTTAATATAAATATTTCGAAATGCGAGAATCAATCGTCAATTTCTGCATGCTCTCTCACAACACTTGATTTCTCTCTCCTCACATCTTCCACACGTATTATTTTTGCACACACACACGATCGACCATGGCGCAACACAACCCCACACGACAGATCAATCACAACTCGCAACCAACCAACTACTCCAACAAATCGATGTGAGCCACAAAGACACTCAGGCAAGAAAAACAAAAAGATACTCTCATTTTCTTGTTTGAAGACAACAGCCAAGCATCAGACTTGCCTACCGCTGTAGGAAATCCCTCAGGTTATGATCACCTCGCCGCTCCTCCTGCTCCCACCTCCGCCCTCCGCGCCGGTGCCTTCCTCCCTCAGCAGCCTCCAGCACCGTCGTCGAGGACTATACCGGTGATCGTCTCCACGCAGCACCATTGCTTCGGTCGTGATGCTATGGATGGACAGTAAGAGGCAGAGGATTTAGAGGTGAGCGAGGTAGAGAGAGAAGAGGACATGGAATGGATAGTATCAAGTGCCTTTTCTACCTCGCAAAAGTCACAAGTGACGGGCACATCCACTTCTCATTGGCAGAAAAGCAGGGGTAGGAGAATGAGGGCGGCGAATGAGGAGTACACCTCATGAATGGGATTAAATTAATGGCAATGATTAGGCCATGGAGAGAGCTGAACTCTCTTGGAATCTTACACGGAGTAGACTAACACAAGTTGGGGATCTTGAGAAATCTGCCCTTTTACGTCACCATTTCACCATCCACTGTCATTTCACCAATGGCCATTTTGTCAACAGATAGATAGCTAGTCGATCAGATCGCCGCGGCGTATCCTGGAATGACAAAGCATAAGGTTTATCCACCCTTAATGCCTCATTTGGAAAACATGAATTTCACATTAAGATTTCACCACTTCCACCCTTCTCCAAAATTCCTTCATTTTGAAGGGAGTTAGCGGTAATTGGCGTCGTCAAACATGTAGTATTGACCTAAAATGTTGCACTCGCAACTGAGTTTTAGATATGGCGCGTCTCGTCAACGCTTGTTAGGTACTAATTAAATTGATGTCGTGCCAGTCACCAACAATGTTAGGTGGTGTACGGAGAATATTATTGCCAAGGAACTGTTGCATCATTAAAATCATCTGAAGCAACAGAGCATCTCTGTCGGTGAGAGTGTGAGACCGCTGATCCATGTCGCAGTTACTTGCAGAAACAGAGCACACCATGTACTCGTTTGTTCGTACCAAAAATTTGAAAGAGATATATAGGTATAGCCGATTCATCAGGTTCTTGTAACAAGGAATGCAAAGGCCAACATATGTGCCAAACATGTGCCCAACAGATCAGAATCATGTTTAGTGCAATGTTTGTTAGGTCATCTTTGGAAAGATAAGTGAAGGGGTCATACCGTGATACCCCTGAAAAATAACTCGGCCCCGCAAAGGAGTTTCTCTACTATTATGCATGCAAATGTACCAGTCGCTTTTGGAACAGCGAAGTAATTATAGTCAAAGCAAGGCTATTCCATCCTTATCCAACATGTTAATCTTTTTGGTTAAAATATGAACAGTGGGGCAAACCTACACGTTAAAGGGGGAGCCTGCAATCTAGGCATGCAAATACTTGCTGACCAGAGAATCAACACACCACGTTAAAGTCCTTTAAGTTCATATGTGCCCTGCGTTACTGGATGTGAATGGAGACGGCATTGCTGAAGCTAGTGGGCCAAAGCTGATTCTGCATTGTTGAGCGAAGGACGTAGAATCTCGCTTTAACCTTTCCATCCCCCACCTCGTCTTTAGAATCTTAGGGAGTAAGGCTCCGTTCTGAGTGAAATGCATTATATGATTAATTTTTTTTCGTAACTGCTTTTCTGTCAATCTAAGATTCTAAGTTGCAGACCAACTAATTCTCACGTCTACAAGATCGGATCTGAATGGTTTTGGTCGACAAACTACTGCTGGCCATTAGAATCTTTAATATTTTGAATAAAATCGATTCTAAATCATTTATACCTTTAATATTGTTCCAACTTTATGTTGGAAATTATGGTCGTCAATTAAGTCACCTAGTTGAATATAAACATGCATTACTCAAACCATGTTCAGCATTAAGCTGGCTATTATCACTATTTATTGTATTTTCTTGTCACTTGTGTCCCCCAAAACCCCAATTTACCAGAACATAGACTTTAAACAATAATAGGAGGGTGACCAAACTGCAATAGATTCACTTACCTTTAGGAAGCTCGCACCCACAACGGCACTTGCAGACGCAACGAAGCTTCACAAAAGCAGAGTTTCCTTGCCTTTCTGAAAGGAAAAACATAGGAACATTATATAAGTCGATGCGACAAACCTCAGCTTGCAACCACAATGTGCGCACAAATGTCAGCAATATGGTTTGCTTCACACCTGTACAAGCATGATCCAAAAGTGTGAAATTCATGTGTCAGGTTCGGCTCAGATAATTCAGTGATGGTATATGATATCACCGTTGTGTTTGGACAATAGCTTGGATCCTACCTTTAGGCCTTAGCCATTGAGAGTGCTGTTGTCCAAGTATATAGCTGAATCAGATGGACAGTGACAAGTTGCTACTAAGGATAATACAACAGTTCTTTATATTGTGACACTCCACGCGACAGAGAGAGCTGGTTGATTGCAATCCTGCTTTAAATCAATATATAAGGGCTGTATTTCTTTAAAATGCTTAACAGACAAATTACAGCTGACTTTTCTCCATGAGTACATGGTAATTCTCAAGGAAAAATAACTCAGATACAATACGCATGACAGGACACGCTCATAGTAGCTAGCATTCCCTAGCCAAGGCTGTCCCATGTCGCATATTTTTTTAAGTATGGATGCTTCGATGTTTCTTTCAAGTTACTTTTTGCTGCATGCATAGTGCAGTAGTAGTGGTTTATGTCTGCATGCAGGCACAACTTTGCCAAATTGTAGTAAACAAATATTGGCACGAATGTGCTTAAAGCAGTAGACCCTTCGGATCTCAAGGACAAATAGATCAATGCAAAGTGTTGGGACTTGGTACTGCTGCTTTAGTTTTCTTTGCCCCTTTCGTTTGCACCAAGAGTCAAGCTCCACCAAAGTAATGAGCATTTTGTGCTTTTCATTTGGTGGCACTTAGTAGCATCAGGTTTTCATAAATAAGAAATTTGATCCTACATACCAATCAATCATAATATTTATTCAAATTAGTACCAACCTGATTGTGCAACTAATCTTGCAATATACATATGCAGCTTGTATCACGCGCATTCTTTAGAATCCAGAAGTATGTATCAGTTATTGTACCTCGGATGATGATTCACAGTTTCACAATGTTGTTGCCTCCAGGCCTCCAGTCCTATCACCACTTGACAGTGTCAGGAAAACAAGTCTAGGTTGAAGAAAAACATCTGAAAACAAGCATCTATCAATTCAAAATCCTACTTTAATATTTTCTGACCAACAGAAAGTATTTTAAAAGTGACAGATATAATCAGCGGAGGATCCATTTGGGGCCAGCACAGTAGCACCTGCCTTACCTGTGGTTGTAGTTCCAGATATGTCCACGGGAAAATAATGACACATGTTGGATGTCCTAAGCATTTCCTTAAAAATTGTTTACCTGTCATGTTTTATTCTAGAACATGAAGGTCCCATGAAGCCCGACAAAGGGGGAAAGAATTGATGATCCAAAAAAAGGCCAACGGGAATGATGGCATAGGTGATTTCCAGATTCATGACCAAGATGTAACGTACTATAAAACAGCCACTATTTATTGACTCTCATGTTTCTTTTTACACAGATAGATACAATTATCAACGCATGCTTACAACACACTTGTCACTTCCAAGAGGTACATTGGGTCGCTTGCAGAATGGTCATAAAGAGTTCATTGTTACGGCTTTATGCATATCTCCGTGTCAGTTGTTCCTTTGATGTGCTCTCGAATATCTTGTCTGCATTGCCTACCTCAAAACCATCACGCCTGTGGTGTTCCTTCACCTTCGGAAGTTAAAAAAGCCACACTCTTGTTAGCAGAACAATACACTTGATACAGGACAAAAGCAGATGAGCAAATCTCACAGCTACCATGCAACTAATCAAGGAATCTAGAACACCCCCAGTTGTTCTAAACGAAAGAAGAACCATGGGCAGAACTGTCTATAGGTGATGCTCAGACAGTTTATCAAAGTACCAGAACGAATAATTTAATATTCACAAAAGGAGAAACATCTGTATAACAAAATGCCAAATGCAAAGATTCTCAGCCATGTTCGTCAATAATAGGGGTTATGAAGAAGAGGGGAAAGGACAAATCATGCTAACCTCTTCATCTTGCAGATCTTTGAACTGTGGTAGCAGCAGGCGTTCAGCAAATTCAATATAGCATCGGGGAATATATTCAGTGACTCCATCAGCAAAGGTAAATAACCCTGAATCAGCTACTGTTGAGCTTTGCTGAAGTAGGCCATCAGGGCTCACTATTCAATTATCATCAATGAAACACCCATTAGCTTCATACGGAAATTGGAAATGCCCTCAAGCTAATGTTCTCTAAATTTTCAGTGTAATTAACTGGGGTATAAATGTTTATGGTAATTCGTCAAGTGCATAATGGAGTAGGATACAAAAAACAGGAAACCATTGACTGCTTTGGCATAATCTGGGTGGAACAGATATATGGGAGCCATTAACATACCTTTCAAAATCCCTCCCTCTGAATTCAACTTGAACCCATTGTCCTCCACAAATTTGTTGAATTTATTTATACTTTTGATATCCGATTCTAGACGATGAGTAGCAATTGTGGCATGATTTAGAGCATAGCCATTAACAAGAGTCCATGCAGCATATTCACTTTCCCTAGCGATGAAAAACCAAAAAAACAAAGTACGCAGGTCAATAGAACAAATAAACAAAATAGCAAAAGGTAGAATCAGAAACATCAGTACATAAAGGAACAAATGGGTGACTTCATGTCTTCCTGAGTTATAATATTAATACATGAGCAAATAATTCTGTTTTGAACCTCATATGCTTTAGCTGTTCAATAAGTCATCAACAGGAATACCTAGACAGAACCAGGAAGTCGGAATACATGGGCTTCTCCCACGTCAGCTCCCCGGATGTACTTGCATGAGCTGCATGTTTATTTCCTTTGCCAGATGTTTTGATATACTTATGTATAATTTCCTGCAAACAAAAAGAGCATGGTAAATTTGTTTAAACAACATATATATGGATGGTTCAAAGGAGGTAGAAACAAAATCAAAACCAGTTGCAGTTGTTACTATACCACACATATTCTCCAACTGACAGCATTAGTTATCAGAAATAGGGTCAGAATTTTAAACTCTTTTATGTACTGCCTTGTTCTGTTGTACATTGAACTCAAAGAAAGAACACAAATGGTTATGGCCATTCGGCATACCAGCTTCAAAAATTTATTTTCGTGAATGCAATCAATCTGTGCGGTTGCTTAACCTTTTACAAAACAAATGGGCCAGCAAAGTGAAGTAAACAGTCTGGGATTACCTGGCTTTGCGCAGTCAACTCATTCACAAGAAGTTCCGAAATGAATATCCTTGGTAAAGGCCCATATATACCAGTCCCAGTGTAGCAATCATTGGTGGGAGGTGAAAACCATAATGCTCTAAGCTTCTTTGCTGGAAACCTTAGTTCTTCACGAGGCACGTAACCAAAATCAGTAAAAAATTCAGCAAGAGAGTTTATACCATAACCATCAACCTACAGTTGTAACAGATTAAAATGTTACCCGCCTTTTACATTAATAAACACTGCAGAACTGCACAAAACATAACACAGAGCATATACAGGACGAGAACATAATTGAATCTTATGCCAGCACTGACCCCAAATGTCCGGAAAGCAAAGTGATCGTAGAAAATGTGATCCCCATCGTAAGAACGGACAAGCTCCAGAATGGTTTTCGCAGTTGGATTCCTACTCAAATAAACTTTTTCCATGTTTGACATAACTGACCGAAAAAAACTGTCAGCACCCTGAAATAGGAGAACATTCAAGGACATCACTTCATTTTTCCCAATAATCAGAGAACTCAATAATTCACACAGGACAAAAACAAGAGTACTAAATTAAAAAGAAGTAGTGAAAGACAATATTTTAGTATTCAGGATCTCACAGTATGGCCATACAAATTTTGCAAGCCGCTTTCTAGACATGGAGTATAAACGAATACTGCCTTTTGACAGTGATGAAGACAGAACCATTGTCTTTTCAACAAGGTTTATAGATATAGAAGGTATATGCAACATGATACTATTTTTATTAGGGAACTGAACACTGCTTGATTCCATGGTGGATCAAGGAACGCCTTGGTAATTATAAAATCCTAGGTCGTATTTCTTATGTTTTTCCGTATTATAATTTGAAATGTTGCGGTTCCAACAGGTTCATAATCTGTTATATTTAAATCTTTTGCTGGTCATCTTTATTTGCAAGAAATAGAAAAGGGCCAATTGCACGCCTGGCCTCCTTAACACCTTCAAAGGCCTCAAACAGAATGGAGTCAAGTGGATGCTTCAGTTTGAAAAGAGATGGTCAAATATGCGAACCCTAAAAAAGGAGGCTAGACGTACAACTGGCCTCCTGTTGACACCAGAATTTGACCTCCATAATAGGGTCATATGCAATTGCCTAATAGAAAACCTCAGCCCTGCCACATGGTGGATTGTTATACAGTGAAGTCTTCCTAAACTTCTTGCCCCTGTAACAATCACCCTGTTCGGCTGGCTGCAGGGCTGCAAAGCAGCCGGCAGCAGCGGCCGCTACCGGGTTCGCAGTTATTTCTTCAGCC
>LAPY01003209.1:0-10734 GCA_000970635.1 Eragrostis tef | reverse complement strand
CAATCGACAAAAACAACAGCACATCACCTCGGAAAACAGCTGCAGTGCTGCTTCTGTTTTTCGTAGTTCTAAAACCACAACAGCAATGATATCAAACAAATACTCGAAGAGCATCTACAGAAACCAATCTACAACTTTGGTATTCAACTCAAAATATAATTCAAACTGTAATTCAGGTAAAACTGGATCACAGGAGAGACATTCAGTATACTGCTTGTACTGCGAACAGCTGATCTTCAAATATTCATAACTCCAGTTATACTCAACCAAAGACAGAGTTTAAGCACTCTATGGAAAGATAAAACAAATATCTACCATAACCTCTGTTGCATGACAGATAAAATCGGCCTCTGGGATCACTAGATTTGCCATGCAAAAACTCAATGTCAAAACTGTAACTGCAGTCTGACGAAACTGACAGTAACATTCAGAGAACTGTATCTCCGGATATACTGAACCAAACAGAGCATATAAATTTTCATTGAAAAGGTTATCAAATACCCTACAACTTTCGTATGCATGGGATTATCATATTGAAACCATAAGGTGTCGAAAATAAAAGATTAACAGGTACCGCTCAGACTGAATAAACTGCAACCTAATCTCGCGGCAGCCACGAAACTGATCCCATCCGCCGTCTAACAAATCTACCTCAACGAAAGATCAAAGGCCTGGTATGGTTAATCACCTACCTGAGATCACGGATCCTTCGCTGCTCCTATCGCTGCTCTCGTCGATTGCTTCGTGTTACCTGCTAGGCTGCTACCGCCCCTGCCTGCTTGTCCCCTTACACGATGCTGATCTACAGCCAACAAGAGATCGAGGACAGGGGAGTAAGCACCAGCAGCAGCTCGTTTTGCACCAACGCTGAACCAGAAGAGCAATTCACCAAGGATGATTGCTGCCCTAGCAAGGGGAAACGCCGAAACTGCAGAACGCCGCCGCCTCCTCACGATCGCCAAGGTGAAACGCCAGGAAAACTGCGTGGGTTCTGCCTCCCCCTTCTCTATTGGGAAACGGACTCAATTAAGCCCACGTTTAACAATGATTTAGCCCACTAATTAAGCCAAAAACTAATTTATACTTAATTATTTTTTCTGGGCGTTACAGCAACGCATAGTTTTAGAAATATCTTCCATCTTCTAATGATCAGATGATCTTGTAAGCAATCCATACTTGGAAAAATGGTTCATCATCTAATTCAAGAATGATATATAGAGAGCTCTTGAAACTCCATAGTCAGAGGTACAATGTAAAGTACAACTCTTCAATTCTTTTTACTTCCTTTCATTCAAGGAGCACATGACTCAATGCCATGTACAATGTGTCAATAAATAAATAACTATATATATGTCATCAAACTGTATTCTGCAGTGCAAATCACTAAAGTCGGTTGAAGCATCAAACTGAAAACTAAGGGTCACAAACCTCTTGTTGTAGTTCAACAAGCACCTTAGAGAGGACAAGAGTCAGCAGAGCCCAGGAGTATTCCTGGTGGTCTGCAACACTTCTTAACGTAATCTTCTGTTTTCTCACTTCAGTCAGGCAATGGAGCTAGGTCATTGAAGCATTCATCGTTCAGTCATATAAGTGGTTCCTAGATGGGTGATCCAGTAAGCTTGTCCGGACAACTTCAAGTGTGCTGCTTGCAATGTGGTTGCTGCTGGCATGCAAATCAAGTGTTACCGTTCTTGTCTTACTGTTCATGTACTGGGATCTCTTATGTTGTAATGTAATCTAGCGAAAGGGAACTGTTGCAGGTCGAGAATAAGGAATTTCAGTTTCTGATCGAAGCCATTAAAGATGAAAGTCGTTTCTGTGTGTTATTTAATGCTACTGTAAAATCGAAGCCATTGAGGACCAGATGCTGATTTCGCAGCTGACTGATTAATGTTGTGATTCCATCTTCCACGGCATTAGAGCCCTAAAATTGAAATCTTAAAAAGACATTGCGACAGATGTTTTGTTCTCCCTGCAGTTATATTTTGGATTAGTGTTCTGACACGGACAGGAATTAGCCATTTTATCGAAACTGGGAAGCACTAGTAGCAATCATAGTTGATTACATTCGTGTCCAACAAAAAAAGCAAGTTATTTGACCTCGTTTTGATCCTTAATTGTGGGTGATGTAACTGATCATTCCCATACATTGGCCCTGTTTGTTTCCCACTGAGATTATATAATCTGACCTAGTAATCTATAAGCTGAAACCAACAGGTTTCAGATTATAGCCAGATTATAGCAATTCACAGGTCAGATTATCATAATCTAATCAGCTGCTCTTCTTCAGCTTATAAATTATATAATCTAGGTGGGAAACAAACAGACCATAGTCTTTTTCTTTTGAAGGAATAACTTTCAGGTAGAGAAACGTGCACACAAATCACTCCGCTTAAGACCACCATATCGACATCATCAAGTGGATCTCTAGGATTTTGAATATTTTATGAGAGATTCAATTATAAGAACCTAGCGAAGCGACTGCAGGTCCTATGATCGTGCAAACACTACAAGACGTCGCAAAAGAGGAATTTACATAACAGTCCACATGCACCACTGCATAACAACCTATTCCCCGAATGAGATCGAATGATCCCGTAAGCCATTCTTCAAGAAATAGGTATGATCTTCATAATTCAACTATCATATATAGAGAGCCCTTGAAACACCATAGTCAGAGGTACGGTCTGCACATGACTTAATGCTGGGTACAATGTGTAGGTAATTAAATAAAGAGGAAAAAGCTACTAATATATGATCTGTTGTACTGTGCAGTATGTGGGTCGAAACAATCACAATCTGATCTGTTGAAAGTCACAAGCACAATCTTCTTGTTAGTCCCACATGAACATTACATAGGACAGTAGACACCAGGGGTGTGCCCGTTGAACTGCAATACCTTGTGACATAGTCTACTCCCATCCTTGTGACTTTGAGCAATGGAGCTAGGTGATCAAAGCATTCATTAGCCAGTCACAAGTCGGCTCTACATTGATGATCCACTAAAGATGTTCGGATAACTTTAAGTGTGCCTTGCAGCACGTGCCTTACTCTATGATCTCCAACAAAAATTAGTTTGAGCCCTGCAAAACAACTTGAATGCAGAGTCCTGCAAATCTTACCGGCTGGCAATATATGTACTGTATGTTGTTTTTCCTGTAATTATTTTTCAGAGTCTGCAGAGCCAAGAACAGTGAAAAGAAACATTCATTCATTCAGAACAAACATCCACCTCTCACATTTTTTTTGCAAGTAAAAAAAAAACCTCTCACATGACCACATACGAATGCTGAAACTTGATCGGTCATCTCCTCCTTATCACATTGGAACGAAAAGATAACACTGGGCGATTGGTAACTAGTTGAGTGCTAGGTGATTTGCTGCCAAAATATTTTAATGCATTTCGTGTGAGGAAGTTGCCAATCTCATGTTTCTCGACCATGGACTAGCTCTGTGCCTGACGTGCAATCGTCTTCAAAGGTCCCAACCCAAGAATAAGACTGTGAAATGAAAGTGTTATCATTTGTTATGTTCAGACAACAAGAGTGAACCAAAGGATTCAATGACGTCTCATCAGCAGTATGCTCAAGCAAAAATTTGCTAACGCATTATTTCACCAAGAGTGCACTCAAAATGAAAAAATTTCAATGCTTCTTTTCCTTCAGAAGCTAATCATAGGGGTTGTCAAACAGGTAATGGGGATAATGCAAAAGAGAAAACACATTTTTACAGTGCCTGCTCCATTGCAGAACATTTTCTGGCATGTGTTGTGTGCAGGATCAGCGTCAATCCGTCTTTTCACTTGATGGTCGATTTATCCCTGCAAACAGAGGATCGCGTCCATGAACAGAAGCACCTCGGTGAAGAATCAGGGCACGGAGACGAGCTGGAGGAACACGCTGTGGGCGGTTTGACTCGTACGTAGAGCAGGGTGGCAGTGACTAGCGATTATGTTCCTGGTTGCTAGTCACCATGAGGCTCTGCTTTTCACTGTTGGGTATATTTTGAATAAGAAAGATAGAGCAACAAACAGAAAGTGAAGTTCAGTTATGCCGAAGAGCACAAACTGAATATCAACGTAAGACTATATCTTACCAAACGCATTGTTCTACCCATAGAGGCTGAGACGTTAAACTAATTCCTTTCGGTCCTACATCCTTGCTGCTTGTAAGTCATTCCCACTGATTCGGACTCTGTTACTGTAAAATTTTCAGTTAGAGGAACAAGAACACAAATTTCATTGTGCATAACACTGATATGTTGACAAAATCAAGCACATCTATAGATCTTTAATTTACAACAGTTTGAATTATGAGAAGCTAACAATTAGGACTGTTCAACACGCTTTAGAGTAACCCATGGCAAATGCAGAAGAATAAAGTATACATGGACAGTAACTAGTACTTGTGAGCAGTGGACTGTATTTTTTTTGTTCTGTCCCTTCTAGTTCTGCTCCAGTTTGACATGAATGAACAGGCCTACTGACCCCTACAGAACCAACCAAGGAAACTAGTGGTGCAGAAGTTAAAACTGGTCGCTAAATAGGCATTCACAGAACCAACCAGGGGCAGGTTGCAGTTAGATACAGCGACTGCACCTTGGTTCTATCAATCGTTCGATTCGATTTATGCAGTTCAGATACGGTTAGTTGACCAGTTGTCGATCGTGGTCAAAGTCATAAGACGCTGGGCACCGTGAGCATGCAGTCCCGCGAAGGGCGTTCTGCCGTCTCATGGCGGGGCTTCGAGCAGGTCCAGGCCCCGTGACGCCAAGGACTTCTGAGTGAGGCGCTCGTCAGCAGCCGGCGTGCCGGCATTGTCACTTGCTAGGAAAAATATTTCGGGAACAAAAAAAATTCGGAGGTTACCGATAAACACGGCGCAGGCTGTGGCGAAGCTCGACGGCGAACGCATTGCTAGTGGATGCCGGCATCCTTGCCGCAGCTTCCTTCATGATTCGTAATAACATAGTATAGCGTAGCGCGGGGCGGCAGAGCTAATAGGTGGCGATGTTGGCCGTCGGGGTCGGCGACCAGCTTGTCGTCGTCCCTTTCCTAATTCTGTAACGGTGGAGATGGCCGGCTGCTTTGGCTGGTTGAAAGGGGTAAATAATAGATTTGACCGTTGGACGGTACAGAATTATACGCTTTGGCAGGCGGTCGTAAAGCATCCGTACGGATGGAGAGGGGATGGAAAGAGTACAAATGAGATTTCACTTTATTTGATTACCGATAAATGAGTGCAGACTCGTAGTGCACTGAACCTAACTTCATAGTATTAATTGAGAGTGAGATGGACAAACTCCTCTAAAAAAGAGCAGTTTTACGGTCCAAACTAATGGCCATTAGTTTGATCCGACGGTCCAGATTTAATATTAAAAATTCTTTATTAATGGCCATTAGTAAGGGTAATATCAGAAAAGATAAAGTGTGATACACTTGTAAGAGTAATTTTATTTTTATAAAAAAAGTAAATTTGTAATTTGATCTGTTCATCAATTTAATTTATTATTATAGCCCCTAGCTCTAGCCGGTTAGGGTATCTACTTAATTATTGTTAATAAAATTAATTAATAGTAAAATTACAAATGTGTTCTCAAACTAATGGCCATTAGTTTTGGAAAACTAATGGCTATTATTTTGGACTGTAAAACTCCTCGCCATTTTCAGTCAGCTCCCGGGACAACTCCATGGGTTGGCACTAGACAGGCAAAAAAACGATTCGTCATCACCGAACACAAACTTAAACAGAGAAATGGCTCTTCATCAAGAGCCTAGCCANNNNTTTACTTATAACCATTAGTAAGGGTAATATCGGAAAGATAAAGTGTGATACACTTGTAAGAATAATTTTATTTTTATAAAAAAATTAAATTTATAATTTGATCGATTATAGCCCCTAGGTCTAGCCGGTTAGGGTTGAATTATCTACTTAATTATTGTTAATAAAAATTAATTAATAGTAAAATTACAAATGTGCCCTCAAACTAATGGCCATTAGTTTTGAAAAACTAATGACTATTATTTTGGACTGTAAAACTCCTCAAAAAAAATACTTTCTAATGACCAAGCACACAAACAATCGGAACTGAGACAACTGAGGCTGTGAGGCTGCTGGACAAGATGAAAATACAGGTCTGGTACTGCTTGAAGGAAACTTTTTTTGAAATCCGCTAGGGCGCAGGAAGCTGCAAAACGGCATCAACAAGTGCGCATCAGGCATCACTCGTGGAGACCGCATAACTCAGCACCGGCACATGTATGTCAACTACTTAGCTAATGAGTCAGGGCTAGCTAGCTTGATCTTTCATGTATGGATTTGAATCAATGGATGTACCTACAGTCGCATGATGGATATTAAGTTTCCAAAGCACAGGTGTGCAATAAATTGAGAAATTACCACACAGTCTCAATGTTGTAACATTTGGATTCCCCATGTTTCCCATGCCACAACTGGTGTGTCGTACGTGCATTTACAACTGTTTTGGATGCTCCAGTAGCCAAATTTTTATACAATGCAAGTATACATTTCTTGCGTATGGATAGAATAGCTAGCCGGCACGCCACAGTGACACTATTTGGAAACATTTATAGGCATACTTTGGCAATTGGTGTTGTACAAGGACAAACTTGATACAATAGCAAGGACATAAAGATAAACAAGGACATGACTGTGCAGCAGTTGAATTGATATTGCGATTCTGCTTTACTCGGGTTGGTTTCCTGGATCGATCCGTGTGTTCCACTTTCTTTAAGGTACATAAGTGCACGTGTTCATGGAGAAAGCATTTGGCCCTTAGTACCCGCTGTATCCATTGTGTTCATGCATGTGTAGATCTATGCCCTTAGGGACTCACCACAGCGGAGTGCGGCGCACTGGTGCAGTGGTGCTTGATTGCATGCAAGGGAATAGAGGACGGGACGCTGGCAACCTCGTCCTCCCGTTCCTTGGGAACGACTCGCTGGGACTTGTTTGCGTCTCTGCACGCAAGCGTGGGAGATGGGCGGTCAAGACATGTGCTGGATTGTGGCTGGTGGGCTCCTTGGCTTCACTCCCGATCGTCAGCACTGCAGGTAAAGTTGCATTGCATTCCATGGCGGAGGCCTAGGCCCAGTGGATGGCGAAACGTGGCACGCAGCAGCGGGGGGTCTATGGCGAGCCGAGTGTTGATGAAGGTCTCGGCTGGCTCGTATACTTGTTCCACGGACAGTGAAAGTGCCAGGCAGCAACTCGCAAAAAAACAAAAAAGTGCCAGGCAGCATCCAAACGATCGTGAGCAGCGGTTTCCAGAGAGGTGTTAGAAACATGACTACTTAGTGGTCAAGTTATTTGTACATAAGTGTTGATACTGAAATGCAAGCATGAGGCTCCACTTTGAATAATTGACCAAGTAGTACAGCTAAAGAAAAAAAAAAAGACAAGAACTGAATGTGTTTGACTGTGAGGCGCAGTTCTCGCAGGCCAATATATGGTAAGTTTTAATGTTTTTCATTGTACTCATCAGGTAGCCAAAATACATGTGAATGTTATTTTGTAAACTGCATAAATACTTATTTTTAGAGTTTCAGGCGTGATGCCCCTGCCCATATTGAATTGCAAACAAGGCAAAAGCAAATTTCAGTTTACAGCCCAGGTCTCATGGTTTAGCAGCCTCTCTCTCTCACCAGAGTTAGCATCAAGAGAAAGGAACACAATTGCAAATAAAATTCACTGTTTCGGTGCTTTAGTTCCACCTCATCAGCGCCCTTCACCGCGCCGGGCTTCATCCAGGGTTATGAACCGAGCCTACTTACTGCACCCCGGCGTGTTCCATCTGATCCTATCCTGTTTCGCCACCTCCATGCAATCAACTTATTGTAAGCTTCCACATCTTTTGTTGGGCAAAGAAGAACCCTGCTCTTGAGCATGGGCATGATCTTCCCCCACACTGATGCAAATTTTTTTCCATCTGCCATTCTGTATGCACAAAGTATTTCTCAGCTTCCAAAGTCCCCACAGAACTGCTGAACTAAACATATTCAAAATTGTATGCCTATTTTCACTAATCCAGAACTTTTCTATATTGACTCACAATCTGAGCCTAAGCCTCCATTAATAACATTATCAAACCCCTTCCTGAACAATCCATTTGCCCCACTTTTCCTGTTACATTCACTACGACAGAAACGCAAATCTCAGACGGTGTATGCCAGACGGTAAAACAAAACCGTCTGTATAACAACGAACTCAGATAGTGATACAAAGAAAACTCTGAAACCTTGCTACGACGGCTTTCCTTTTACCACCGTCTGTGATACGGAGCCAACCAATATCAGATGGCTACTGTTTCAAACCCGTCTGAAATGTTTCCAGTATTTCAGTCGGTGGATGAGAACACCGTCTGTACCTTTTCCTTCAGACGGGGATAGAGTTTCGCAATAACTAACCGTCTGTCGTTTTTTCCATCTGGCGGCCGCCGAGAGTGAGAATGGTAAGACTCTGCTCGCCAACACACACAGGGCAAATGATGCAAGAAGCTCGACTCTGCCCAACACAGGCTAACATATATATCCCTGTATATTACCATAGAGAAATCAACTATTCATAGAGAGTCGAAGGAAAAATATATTGAAATATCAAACACGATGGAATTATACAAGCTCTCAATCACTAGCTGACAGGGGGCCCTAGACTCTAATGGAGCCATATGCACTAGCTAGCTACTTGTTGAGGGTTGGCAGGAACCACATCCCTTGTGCCAGTTCCAGTTGTCGCCGGGCATCTGCTTGACAACGGTGGTGACGCGCTCCAGCCAGTCATATATGCACAGGCAGTAGCCGCCCTGCAGCATCCCTCCCTCCAGGTAATGCTGATAATTGAAAAAGTAGACGCCGTTCTTGCGTAGCCCGAGGAAGTCATCACCTGCCGGGACTGGGAGCACGTAGCATGGGTTGTTCCAGGTGTGGAGGATGATCTTGTCGCGCAGCTCTGGTGCTTCGGCCCAATCGACATCGTGCGCCGCCATGATCTCATCATCCGGATCCGCCTTCAGAACGAAGGACGTCCGTGGCCACGGGAATCAGCCCCAACGGGTCTCATCCCACCGTCGGTACAGGAAGCGCACCCGACCCTTATGCTCTAGCACATGCATGTCCACCCCGTGGGGGACCCACGGCGCCACGCCGCTGCCGTCGTTGCCGGCATCGTCGTCTTCCAATAATTCGAGGCCCATGGAGAGACGTCTTCTGAGCATCGGCATCCTCGTCCAGAACCTCTCGGACGGCATAGTGGCCCAACCGGCGTCGCTGCCACGACGCCACCTCGCGACGTGGTAGGTCTGTGGATTGAATAACCACTTATAGATGACAATGAAAACGTCCTTGTCCCGCCAGCCGCGGCAGCGTAGTGGTGCCCCCCACCGCAGTCGACAAGAGCGGGTTCACCAGCACGCCTGAGCGCTCCTCGTCGTCGATCGCGATGAGGTGGCCGGCGCCGAACCCGGCAAGCCTCCTGCCCTCCAGCGCCGGGACATGGATCCGGATGAATTTCTTCGAGCCCAGGTTGTAGAACACAACATTGCCGTCGACGCCGGACTCGTCGCTCTTGAGGATCCATGGGTGGAAGCAACCGTCCTTGATGGCGTTCCGCCACTGCGGGCAGACGGCACGGAATGAGATGAGATCAACTGGGTTAGCGAGGCGATCGGCGATGTACCGGACCATGTCCTCAAGGAGGCCAGCAGCCCAATCTCTGTTTCTCGCCATATTGACAAAGTCGCAAAAACTTGGCAAGCTAGGGATAATCGGGAATTGAATCAGAGTTATGTGTGCTGGAAGGAGGCTTGGCAAGGTTAAGTACCCGGTGATATGCCGCGTGCATGCGCGAAACGAAACGTTTCATTGCAACGCGCAATTAACACGGCTGATCATTTCCAAATAATAATGGAAATCATCACCGTCGCGACGAATTTTAGTGGATTTGAGCAGCGGCGCGCACCAAACCGTCACGCGCGACGCTTTGCTTTTCTCAGACGGGGATTTCTCAGACAGGATTCCCGTCTGAGACGATTTTGTCAGACGGTGTTAAACATCCACCGTCTGAAATGTGGAGAAATAGTGTTTAATTCTCGATCGATCGAGCTCGGCAGCCGCCGGCGGCCGGCCAATCGACACGACGCTTCGTTTCCCTTCCAATTGATGCCAGAATAATGGCAACCGCGGGCACAGTTTCCGCGATGCTTTGTTTGCCGCCTCCCGCGACGCTTCGATTCACGGCCCGGCGATCCCCTGTTCTAGCCCGTCGCTTTGTTTTTTGCCGGCCATCGACACGAAGGGCAACCGCTGCGGTGGGAAACGAGATGCGAGGAGATATGTTGCACTACTCCTATAAAAGGCAGCGATCAACGAACGAAATGGCGGACTCGATCAGCATTATCACCCCGCCGGCGCGCCGTACGCTCGCGATCGACATGATGACACGCTCCAGATCCACTGCCGGCATAGGCGCTTTCGGCGCCTCTCGTTGCTGCCACGTCTCCTCCCACGCGCACGGCATCCCCGCTGCCGGCACCGGCTCTGTCGTCGGCGGCCCCGACCCCATCTTCGTCTCTGGCGGCGGTGCACGTGGCTCCCAAAGACGGAGCGTATTCTCCGTCTCGCTCATCATCCTTGGCGGTGGCCCTGGGGACGACGAAGCATGAAATCGAGTTCGACAAACAGAAATTCGAGACCACGGTGACTAAGTCGTTGGAAGCCGT
>LAPY01003208.1:24552-38496 GCA_000970635.1 Eragrostis tef | reverse complement strand
CCCACCTTGCATGTCACCAAAATAATTATAGTGACTGTCTTTTTGTAGCTGTCATAAAATATGTGGGGCAGTCACCAAAAAACAATTTTCTAGTAGTGTGCACAGCCTCCTCCTCATCTTCCTCATCGCTGTCGAAGAAATCAGAGTATCTGTCGCTGACTTCCCACTGGGAGATATCCGACAGATCAAGCCCAACAAGTGCTTCCGCGAACTCCTCCTCCAGAGCCTTCCGGTTCTCCGCCCTGCGCATGGCCCTCTCGTCGTTCAGCAGGACCACGCCGTCGTTGGCCTCGTACTGATCGCGCACCCAGGCCTGGTGCTCCAAGAAAGAGTCACGCAGGTAGGTTGGGATCCGGTCCCTCTCCCTGGACAGGATGAACTGAACCTCCTTGTCCGGCAGGATCCACATCCCGTTCCCTCCGGGAGCCAATCCGCCAACAGCGGCCACCGTGGCTGCATCAGCGGCGGCCTTGCCGTCCTCGGAGATTCCAGTCGCCACCGAAGCAGCATCGGCTGCCTTGGACTTGGACTCTTCGGCAGCCGCGGCGCCCTTGTCATGGGACAGCTTTTCTGATGCGGCGTCGGCGGATTCCGGCGTGGCCATGGTCGTGGGCAGAGCAAGGAGGTTATATTTCTCGTGATCTTGCATATATTGGATCCAACAGACGGCCGGTGTGTTTATATAGCCCACGTCATGTATAGGTTCAAGCTTGTGGTCTAGCTCGTCTCCTCCTGCTTTTCGTTCCTCCGAGGCGTTTTCGTGCTCCTCGTCGCGCCGCCGGCATCGTCTCTGTGACTCCGTCCTGTTTAGATTGTGAGCAGGTCGGTTGAGTTTGCCGAGTTCTTTGCCAATGCAACTCCACGGGGAACACGCCTCCTAGTTTCCGTTTCTCCGACTCCGAGTTGTTTACGTGTCAATGGACGCGGGCCTGCTCCATGTGCTCGTCATCGCACCGCCGGCATCGTCTCGGTCTACGACCTGCAGGTGCCTCATTAGTGGCGAGTCCAAGGGACGGGACATGAACAAAAAAATTGTTCAGCCCCGCCCAGATGCCAGACGCGTGGAATTCGTGGGGGAGTCCAGCGGGGAAAGGAATATGCCATCGTCTTGGCTCCAGCTCATATCCAAGATACGCAGCTCTGAAGTCCGGCTCACCTCACAGCTGATGGCCGCATTCGCTCGCATCGCTTCGTCTTCCTGGGATGCATGCTCATCGTTGCTGGCGGCCGCAGCGTCACATGACAAATGAATAGCCGTACGTCCTTGGCCACGCAGTCGTCAGGGTCAATTTCCATTCCACCACTTGAACTGGTGATCGTTTACTAGTGGAATAATAATTTCGTAACAAGGCTAGCTCCGCCCCTGTGGCCGCGGCCTCGTCAAAAAAAAAAAAGGAAAATCGTAACGTTAGTAGGTGGAGTGCTAATCAGTGACACGGCCATAGCGCAGCTAGCTGACATGTGAGATTCATCATTCGTGCCAAAGAGGAAAAACCACCATCTGATGATTAGGTTTGGATTACACCGATTAGCTTGGTTTTATATTCCCCACAATAATTCGATGGATATGTATAGACGGTCTTTATCATGGTATTATTAGCGCTAAACTGTGACTAGCGACTATTTCCACTATTTGCGACTAATTAAAGTAACACGAGTCAGTCGTAGAATTTTTAAAGAAAACATCTTCAAGTTTCCATTTACCCGATCCATTCACGTGCGCCTAGCAGCAGGCATTTTTGGCTAGCAGTGCACATAAGAACTTGTAGGGCAGTAAGAAAGTGAGAAGAAGCGCCATTGCACCAAGCGGATCTTGACTATATATAATCCTTAATTTATGGAAAAGAACCCGTGCCAGGAATAAGTTTCCATTTGCTGCTCATAGTTGGTCTCAAAAAAAAAATGCTGCTCATAGCCGCACACCATTTTCTGATGATATTATCTGATATAACAAAGTAACTAACAAGAAAAAGGAACATATAACATAAACCATAACATATCTGAACAAAACTGGTATAGAAATCTTCATGACAGGCCGAAAATTCTCTTCAATCCTTTTTTTGTATACAAAGCAAAAAAGAAGAAAAACTAGAAGTTGAACCTAAGAGCCATGAAAAGTTTGGTAAATACCATTTGGGAAGAAAGCATAAATTTCACTAAAAAAAGCTGTATACAAGCGAAGTTAGGCCTCATAAACCCGAGCATAGAAAGAGGCTAGAGCCAGGCTTGAGGATTATCATGTCTACACCTAAACGCTTTAGGAGCTCAGGATTGAGCTCGGCAGTGTAGCTCAGAAAAAAGTCGTAATTGTCGTCGATCTTGGATTCTGAAGCACCCGTGTCATTCTTTGTGAAGGAGAATACAAGATCCACATCGTCATCCTCCTCGCCGGCCACCATGGTGAAGTACCTATCCGGTAAATAAAAATCGATATGTTCCCCCACCCGCTTCCGGGCCTTCTCCCTGTCCCTGATGAACTCATCGGGCACCTCGACGTAGCCTTTCTCCTTGAGCTCTCCAACGACCCAATTCTGGAAGGCGATGAGGTTGTTCCTCATCCTCTCGTTGTATATCTCGACCACGCCTTGCAGGACATCGTCAGTCACGTTCGGTTGCACCTGCCGCACCAACCTGGGCAGGATCTCCACGTCCCACGGCGCAATGCTGTACGGGTCCCGCAACAGGATCTCGATCAGCTCTAACTTCGGCAGCCGCGTCATCCCCTCCCTTGCCGCCGCCGGTGGCTGCTTGTCGTCAGCGTAAGATGGCTTGGTAGCGTCGGAATCAGAGGACCAGCTTGGCGAGGCCATGGCCGTCACAGTCAACAGATTACTAGATTGAGGGATTATGCGATGCCAGTACGTGTTGTGTATTGTGTTTATATAGTCCTGTCCTCGAATCATTGTCCTGATCGGTGATATAGCCTCCTCCACTAATTGTCCGGATCGGTCATGTAGTCTTGTACTCGACTCATTATCCTGATCGGTTCAGATTCGGAGTGTATTCGACTCATTATCCTGATCGGTTCAGATTCGGAGTGCAGTTTTTGAACTGCAGATTTGGAGAACATGCCCCAGCATAGTAGGTCTCCAGTTTGCTGGGTGTTTTTTTTTTCGAGGGAAGTTTCCGGTTGTTCGTCAACAGATATTGCCTAATGGAGGGATGAGGCCGATTATTATACAGTAGCATAATTCTTTTCTTCTACACGCGCGCGCACACACAGTTATAAAAATCTGGCAGGAGCCAGTACTCCTAATCTTCCAGTCCACACAGAGAATCAGAGGTAACTCTTCAAACCAAAGGTTCGTCACTTTCAGAGTCACAATACTTTATTGTTTAGCAAACAAATATGCTCATTCTGAGAAGAATAAGTACGATCACAAAGATAATGTCCTGGGTGACCTAGGTGAGACGGTCCATGGCCAGAACGAGATGGGTGACCAGGCTGACGTGCGGATGGACGCTGTGCATCCAGTTGCCTTCAACAGCGAGCAACATGTTCGCCAGATTCGCTCCAACAAAGCAGGATATTTGTGCACCTGCCTCCTCTATCTCTCTCTGATTTGCTTCGCCACGCTTAACCAAGGTAAAGCGAAACGGAGAAGAGTGGAGTGATATGCTGCATGCACACGGAAGTCTACTTGGCGATGTCTAACTGCTGCAAGTTATTTTTATTTTGACTCAATCACTGATCGGGGTTGTGTCGCTTTGACACCCATGATGAAGCTGTCGTTGCGCCTCTTAGGATGCAACGGCGATGCTCGTGGTCGAGCCATCTTTGCTGGTGCGCCACCTTTCTAGGCGGTGGGGCCGCCCATGCTGCCAGTCCTCATCAAGCTAGCTCACGGTCGGCCGTAGGACACCACCGCTGCAGATGTTGTTGACATGTTGATGTAAGTGCGCATGAGGTACCCACTAGTTTTCACTCCAGTCCCCGCTTTCACACCAACACGAGGCTTCAACTACGCACTTGAAAAGTTTGAAATTTTTTAAAGCTTCTATACATACTTCTTTGATGGAGTATCCATGATTGCACCTAGAGATGCGAGGCCGCAAGAGTAAATTAGCCAGCAAATAAACCATTGAAGTACATATCGTACTTTTTTTAATGGAATATCATATAGAGAAATTATATGGTGCTTGGAATTAATTATAACTGTTCGTTTGGTCAAATCTAACGGTTAGAAATAGGGAGAAATCTAATGAAAGGAACTTTAAGTTGTGGACCGGAACCAAAAATCGATGGGCCAGGTACTAGAAGGATTTTATTTTCATAATCACACAAAAGGGCACTCTTGTACTTTCGCATTTGTTAGGCACCGGCGAGCCGGTTCTTGTTCTGTCCGTTCTCTCCATGCCGATCTCGACGCTCGTTACCTCCTCGCGGCTCCGGGCACAGTCCTGAAGATTGAAGACGACCACTGCTGCGACCAGGTACTCGCAGAGCGAGACCGCTTCGATGTCGTCTTTAATTGATATGTATAATTACTTTTTTTTTCAAGGATGCAAAGCATATAAATTGTTGATGAAAACAATTAAATATGTGGCAAAGGAATCAAACACCATGATTTATGGTAAAATAGGCTAGCAGCATCTAGGCATGCTAGTTACGCTAACACGGTGAGTTGTGTACATCACCTAATCAAGTCACTAGCAATGTTAGGCAAGCTAGTTAAGGGTCAGTTTGGTTCCTTTGACTGCCTAGCTCGCCTCATCTGGCTCAGCAAGTCTAGCCTTGCCAGCGCCGGAGAGTGGTTCTGGCTCTCTTCATCTGTCAAGCAAATTCCTTGACGGCACAGGCCCCGAGGCAGCAAGCAAAGAAACCAAACGTCTAACTTCTTGCTCAGCTAAGCAAAGCAAGCTGCAGCAAAGAATCCAAACGCGCCCTAAGTTGATATCACTGTATCATTGTGATGGAGGGCACAAGGGCCTGAGAGAATATGGCCAAGTTAGAAAGTCAATAACGACATACGTTATCTCATAAAAATCTTCTACTCTCATATCGATGCAGGGACAGTTACCTAGGGCAGACAAAAGAAAATCATCATCATTAGTTGGATTTGGATTCCAGAGCAGCCCCAACGTTTCTGTCCTGTCATCCTCGTTGACATCAAGATCATAATATAATCATGTCATGTGCATGGGAGTTTACTTACGATGTAAAACCTCATGGCTTAATCTAAATTTTATGACACGGAAAATTTTTGGATGGATGGATAAAAATATCATGTTACAAACACATGCATATCAACAATACTGATAGCTAGAACTTGATCATCCATCAGTTTTCATGATCCTTGTGGTGTAAGTTTAGACCACTATTTTTCTATTAGAATATAACACCTAACAAAAAAAGTTGTTTCCAAAGTAAATAAAAGTTACCAATTGCCGAACTTCTAAAACATCTTGCTCAAGGCATCAAACATTTTTGACTAGGCGTAGTAGACACATTGCATGGATCCGATAAACTAAACCCCTCATCATCTCCCCATCAGTTGGATGCGGACTCTAATTGTCCTCGTCCTCGTCGTCGGTAGCAGACATGTCGGAGTCGGAAGACAAGTCGGGCTCCACGGGACGTTGCCCCACAAACTCGTCGTCCTCCCTGTGCACGACGGACACGTCGTCCACCATGACACTGCCGTTCTCCTCAAACTCTTTGCGGACCTGGCCCTGGAAGTCGAAGAACTTGTTCTGAACTAACGCCATCGCCTCGGCCGCCTGGATCCTGGCTTCCATGATCCTGTCGATCATCTGCGGAGGGTAAATCTTGAGCAGGGTCTCCTTGTCGATGGGAGTCCTGATGGGGCGCGGCTTCTGAGCCAGAATCCACTCGATCTCATCCATCGTGAGCAGCCTTTCCCTCTCTTTCGCCGGAGACTCTTCGCCACCGCCGCCGGAACAGCACGGCATGGGTATGCCCATCGGTGTCAACGAAACAGATCTGAGACTAGGTGGGGTACCTGGGTGGAGCAAGATGGCGGCTGGTTTTTTAGGAGATTTTGTGCCCGTGGAAAAAAAAAACGGCCTAATGAAAGGTGTAAAAATATGGGAAAATATATATCGGCCTCGTCCACGCTGTGTTCTGGTCGAATACGTATACAAGCCCCAGTAGAATACGTATACAAGCCCCAGTAGAATACATCTTCCTTAGTCGTTTACGTTCACATGCAACAGGATCGCTACCAGCCAGCCACTATTGTCTAGGTAGTATGCTTGTGTTACTGCCCCTGTATTTTGGGACATTGGTAAGTATTTCATCGTAGTCAAAAGCAAAGGCTACCAAAAAACCCCAAGGTAGTTTTCAAGGATGGAAGTAACTGCACATAAAAGTAGAATGAATTTGGTATAGCAAAATTATAATACGTGGCTTGTGAAATATTAAAACAAATAAGCCTAAATTTGACCACATATGCCGCTACAGCAATATACCACATGGTATTAGTTAAAAAAAAAGAACAGTACTGACGCCTGGGGAGCCACGAAATTAACTGAGCTTTAGTGGTTACAACATTACATGTTTCCACTAGTCCTCTTCTGGGGACCAAATAAGTCATAAGATAATATTTACAATGATAAAACAAAAGATTTAATCATATTTCATTGTTTCATAATTAAGTATTACTCTCCCTTCCAAAAGGCACTGAGTCTATGGCAAAATTTAAAATTCAAAATTTTGACAAATGATCACATTATTTGAGTGGACAACAAGATTAATATTTATTTAAAATATGGATTTCGTATTTAGCAATAATGTTCTAGAAAAGGAACTTATGGTCATAGTAGCACTAAGGGGGTGTTCGTTTCATGGGGGTCTAACTTTTAGGAGATTTTGTGCCCGTGGAAAAAAAAAACGGCCTAATGAAAGGTGTAAAAATATGGGAAAATATATATCGGCCTCGTCCACGCTGTGTTCTGGTCGAATACGTATACAAGCCCCAGTAGAATACGTATACAAGCCCCAGTAGAATACATCTTCCTTAGTCGTTTACGTTCACATGCAACAGGATCGCTACCAGCCAGCCACTATTGTCTAGGTAGTATGCTTGTGTTACTGCCCCTGTATTTTGGGACATTGGTAAGTATTTCATCGTAGTCAAAAGCAAAGGCTACCAAAAAACCCCAAGGTAGTTTTCAAGGATGGAAGTAACTGCACATAAAAGTAGAATGAATTTGGTATAGCAAAATTATAATACGTGGCTTGTGAAATATTAAAACAAATAAGCCTAAATTTGACCACATATGCCGCTACAGCAATATACCACATGGTATTAGTTAAAAAAAAAGAACAGTACTGACGCCTGGGGAGCCACGAAATTAACTGAGCTTTAGTGGTTACAACATTACATGTTTCCACTAGTCCTCTTCTGGGGACCAAATAAGTCATAAGATAATATTTACAATGATAAAACAAAAGATTTAATCATATTTCATTGTTTCATAATTAAGTATTACTCTCCCTTCCAAAAGGCACTGAGTCTATGGCAAAATTTAAAATTCAAAATTTTGACAAATGATCACATTATTTGAGTGGACAACAAGATTAATATTTATTTAAAATATGGATTTCGTATTTAGCAATAATGTTCTAGAAAAGGAACTTATGGTCATAGTAGCACTAAGGGGGTGTTCGTTTCATGGGGGTCTAACTTTAGAGGGGTCTAAACAAAAGAATCTTATCATTTAAGAGTATTAAATAAAGTTTAATTACAAAACTAACTGCAGAACCCCTGGTCTAATTCGCGAGACGAATCTAATGAGGGTAAGTAAGGCGTGATTAGACGATGGTTACTGTAGCATTACTGTAACATGACTCTAGCAAAACATAGATTAATTAGACTCATTAGATTCATCTCATTAAGATGTACCCATCTGTAAAAAGGTTTTGTCATTAGACTTTATTTAGTACTAGATTCTCTTTGTTTAGAGGCTTCTAAAATTTAGTGCTAAACTAAACGAACAGGGCCTAAGAATACCACACAAAGTCAAATCACGCCTTATATAATGTGATTTAGTAATTAAAAATATTACTATCCTCACGTAGTGGTTTAAGGACCTCCAACACCTAAATCTTACTATTCTCACGTTGTGTAAAGATTTGTGGATTAGATATCAATAAATTTTGTTTTTTCAAGAACTCCCAACTTGATTATTTGTATACAGTAAATTGTTTACAGTTTGTTTGCACAAGAATTGAAATTACATTGCACAGAAATAAAAATCACGTTTCATGTATAAGTTTTGAATAATGATGTTCCAAATTTGAGAAAAAATCGGTCTAACTAAAATTGAGGTTTTGTAACCAATAAAAATAAAAATACTTGATTTTTTGTTTCAATAAAGTTTATCCCATCATAACCACATAGATATATCTCAAAATTAGATGGTTCGAAAATCCAAATACTTGAAGCACCTAAAACACAGTATTGTTTAGGACAATCCCTTTAATATTCTAACTTTATAAATTCCAGAGAGCCAAGTCAAATCTCTAACTGTATGTGGACTTCACAACGGTCTCCGATCCTCAAGTCGAATGCCCATTCAAAGATACAAAGACAATCATCACATTATAATTGCAGACAATCATCACATTATTTTTTGAGGGGAATTGCTTGTATAGGGGTCCTACTCATTGACTGCATCGGTAATAAAACATGGTCTGGTCTTTAATCCTCATACCATTATGAATACTATTTTTCTCTGAGTAGATGACAAACAATGCTAATGGAATATAATACAACACATCATAAGTTGTCTACATTTGAGAAATTAGGGCAGAAAGAAGTGGAGGCGATGTGCATTATGAATAGTATTACCTCAATATATGGTATTTAGGGCACCCACAACGCCATTTATGATGCCGTCTACAAAGTGCCACGTCTGATTAATTTTCCTACGTGGACATGATTAAATGAGGGAAGAGAGAGTTGCCGTCGTTTCGTGAGAGGACGGCACGGGCTCGTGCTCCCAAGCCAAGGGACGGCTTCGAGGACGGTTGTACGAGTCGACGCCGTCTCTTCTGGATCGAGTGAGAAGAAACACAAGAACTTGCCTCTATCTGCGCCGGCGCGTCGCTTGTCTGTCACCACACCGCAGCTCGGCAGCTCGTGCTCCGGCGCCGCTGCGTGCTTCTCGCCGGCCCTCGCGGCGCAGTCCCTCGGCTTGCTCCTGCCCGCGCCACCGCTTGCCTCCTGCATATGCTCCCTCTGTTGGACAAGTAGACCAGGCCAAGGTCGAGCAGCAAGGGCCATGCGCCATGGGAGTCAGGCGGCCAAGCTCTAGTTTCACATGGAGAGATGGGAGACGATGGATACGGATTGGTCTTTTTCTGATTTGGCCCTTCTATCATTTTGTAAACATACCCACTTCAAATATAGTTTTTTAGCTTGTAGTCTTTTATGTGGGTAAAAGGACGTAATATAAAATTCACAACCATATATCAGTCCTTTAAATCAATTTTGGTATATTTTAGTTTTCAAAATAAAGAAAAACTATGTGCTGTCTCAACCAAGCCACGAAATGGTATACAAAGATCAAATTTTACACATAATCAGCATGACTCATGTGTCTACTCATAAATTACAGACAACTAAATAGACAATGCATTATACAAGTTGTCTGTTCTACTGTCTATGTGCGGCATTCAAAACAATTACAGACGGCAGCCGTCTACACCACTGTGGTTGCCCTTATAAGCTAAACATATTTGGTAAAATCAGACATTCGTGACATAGATAAATTAGGGATGGTCGGATGGATGCATAACAATAGCAAGTTACCAACACAGTACATCAGGTTGAACGTAACACATATCAACAATGTTTATATATGCGGGAGGTGTTATGTGTGGGGAAAGCTTGACGACGATTTCTCTATTACAAAATATAATTATAACATCTAGAAAAAGTAATCACAAGTATGATTTATTTTTTCCAGAGTAATAAAAATTATAAAAGCTAGCGATTGCCGATGGTTTAAAAACATCTTGCTAAGAGCGTCATACATTTTTGACTCTGGCCAGAGTAAAACCCCTTGTCGTCTCCATCAGTTGGATGTGGACTCCACAACAGGACAATTTCATGAGACCCGGTCTCATACAAATCTGTGAGACCTTTGTTCTCCACACGCCACGTGTCCTGTACCAATCTCAACGCAACTGACCCCACTAATCCATGATTAAGTGTTAATCACGTGTTTCTCCGTTGGGGTTCGACGGCGTTTCCTTCGGCGCGGGAGTGGGTTCGGCTTCCAATTGATCGCATGTGTGGCGGCCGGCGTCGTCTTGGCGATCGATCGCGCGGTGGCCGGCGGAAGCCCGTCAACGCTACACACGAGCTTCATCAAAGTTCAGGTTCCAGTAGGCCTTCCTGATGTCGCGCGGTTGCTGATGAGAATTTCAACTTGGATGGTGGGAATTCTGAAGGAGCCGCAACAGCAGGTTTGAAGGTAAGTGATGCCTCTTTGTTATACGATAAATAGATGCACGATCTGTTGACATTACAGTAGTTTTTCTATGAACGATGCTGATCTCGAGAAAATAATTTGTTCTGCTATTAAATCTTCCACTGTAGGCTAACAATCAAACTGTTTCTAGTGAACTTGTCCCAAAGGTTGGCATGACCTTCAGTTCAGAGGGTGATGCTTATAAATTCTATAATGCATATGCTAAAGAGATCGGGTTCAGTATTAGGAAGTCTCATACTAAACATCAAGTTGATGGCACATTGTGAGGAGGAATTCAAAAGTCAATTTGTTCTGTCATGCACATTGCTAAGTCATGAAGGGACATCGAGCACATACAGGATAATGTCTATGGACCGAAGCGAGGATGAAGCTATAGTTACTTTTAATTTAGATGAAATGCAGGTGTCTTGTTCTTGCAAGAAGTATGTTTCTTTAGGTATGCGCACATGCCAGATTAGTTTCTCAATCTTATATAAGTAACTTTTCCTTTCTAAGATTTTTCCAATTATGCAGGTATGTTATGCAAGCATGCACTACGTGTCTTCAACTACAATAATATTATCACTTTGCCTCCAAGATACATATCGAGTAGATGGACAAAGTATGCAAAAAGAGGGATATTTTCTTCTGACAAAAAAACCAAGACAAAAAACTTGTCATCTCAGAGGGCACTTGTCTCCCGAAGAATGATGTCAGTTGCACTGAAATGTGCAGTTTCAAAAGAGGCTCTTCAGCACCTGGAAGATGGATTTGATAAGTTGACTCTAGAAGTCGAAAATATATTGAGTCAGGTAAACATGAATGAAAATGAAGGCCCACAATGTTTTATGCAATGTACAAAAGAGGATGCAGAACAGCACATATCATTTAGAGTACCTCCACATAAAAGAGGTCGGACGCAGAAAAGAAAGAAAAATGCACTTGAAGGAGGAGGAAAGCAAAATGCTAATAAAAATACAAGAAAGAGAGGTATGTATACTACTCCATCCGAGCTTTTATATTTGACTGTCCAACTCATTTTCTTCTCTTGTATACAGCAGAGGATCCAAGGCCATCATCAAATAAAACTTTTGTTGGACCTTCACAGCAAAGTGTAAGACTATCAAAACTTGTTGTCCCTTCTATTTACCTGACTATTTAAGAACTTAACGCCATTTATTTCTTGGAATATGAATTGTTGCAGGTACAAGTCAACTCAAATGCTATATGTACTGCTGCTCCAGTGATGACAAACAATATGATGCTGTTTGGAGATAATTCTATGATGTCCGTTCTGTGAATACAAGGAGGATTTACAAATCTGTTACTTCAAGCTGAACGAGGAGTGCCTGCTTCTCGATGCTTAGATTTTGATGAGTGAACTGGTCGATGTGAGATTTATGCAAAGAGTTGTGTGTAGGCTGGTTCCTTAGTATTGCTATACGACCAGATATTTGAGCATTAGACATTTCTTTATGTTATTTGCTGAATACTGAACGTTGTCTTACATCAAGTTATATACGATTTGGAGAAAGCACCTGAATGTCTGAAAACTATGTTGCGATCAGTTGATTCTTGCTTCTAGGGACGCACAAATGCTCCACGTTACCATGGACCATTGCAGAGAAGTAATAACACCTCCTTATTCGTTCAGTAAAATTCATAACCCCATATACAACTTGGCAGAACGATCTGTCTTACACATACAGAAAAATGAGGAGCAAATAGTTTGAATAGGTAAAAAAAAATGTATATCCATGTCTCATGTTTGCATAGCTTGGAAGGACTTCAATCTGCAGCTCGAACAGCTCAACTGTGGTTTGTTGACGAGCCGGAGCAACATGAAACTCGGCAAAGCTGCCATGCGCGGGGCGCTGAAACTCTGAAACTCTCCGGCACTGCTGCAATCAACGGAACTGAGACAACCAGGGTGACATCAATGGACGAAGTTGTCGAACGCTGTGGAACTCGAGTTACTCGATCTACGCAGCTCGTGCGTAGGCGTTGATACGCCACCACCGGGCTTCACGAGGGATCGATCGAAGCGATTTGTATGGGCTTTGATGGTCTACCTCGAGCCGCCGCCTGCGATCAATTGGAGACGAAACAACTCTCACACCGGATAGAACGCCGTGCAACCTAACGGAGGAAGAAGACGCATCGTTTACGCTTCAGATCGGATTAGTGGGGTCAGTTGCGTTGAGACTGGTACGGGACACGTGGCGCGTGGAGAACGAAGGTCTCACAGATTTGTATGAGACCGGGTCTCATGAAATTTGCGTCCTGTCAACAGCCTCCTCTTCATCGGTAGGATACATGTCCGAATAGTTGCCGAAATCAGAGTCGGGGAACTCGTATTCCGCACGACCGATCCCCTCCTCATCCTCTTCGTCCTGCCCGCGCACGTCCTCCACCATGACAACGCCTTTCTCCTCAAACTCCTTGCGAGCCCGGTCCTGGAAGGCGAAGAACAAGTTCTCCGCGAGCGCCATCGCCTCAGCCGCCCGGAGCTTGGCCTCGATGACTCTGTCGATCATCTCCGGAGGAAAAATCTTGAGCAGTGTCTCCTTGTCGGGAGGGCTGATGGGGTGCGGCTTCTGGGCCAGGATCCACTGGATCTCATCCGACGTGAGTGCGACCATCACATTATACGAAGTTACCGGAGCAACATGAAACTCGGCAAAGCTGCCATGCGCGGGGTGCTGAAACTCTGAAACTCTCCGGCACTGCTGCAAACAATGGAACTGAGACAACCAGGGTGACATCAATGGACGAAGTTGTCGAACGCTGTGGAACTCGAGTTACTCGATCGACGCAGCTCGTGCGTAGGCGTTGATACGCCGCCACCAGGCTTCACGAGGGATCGATCGAAGCGATTTGTGTGGGCTTTGATGGTCTACTTCAAGCCGCCGCCTGCGATCAATTGGAGACAAAATAACTCTCACACCGGATAGAACGCCGTGCAACCTAACGGAGGAAGAAGACGCATCGTTTACGCTTCAGATCGGATTAGTGGGGTCAGTTGCGTTGAGATTGGTACGGGACACGTGGCGCGTGGAGAACGAAGGTCTCACAGATTTGTATGAGACCGGGTCTCATGAAATTTGCGTCCTGTCAACAGCCTCCTCTTCATCGGTAGGATACATGTCCGAATAGTTGCCGAAATCAGAGTCGGGGAACTCGTATTCCGCACGACCGATCCCCTCCTCATCCTCTTCGTCCTGCCCGCGCACGTCCTCCACCATGACAACGCCTTTCTCCTCAAACTCCTTGCGAGCCCGGTCCTGGAAGGCGAAGAACAAGTTCTCCGCGAGCGCCATCGCCTCAGCCGCCCGGAGCTTGGCCTCGATGACTCTGTCGATCATCTCCGGAGGAAAAATCTTGAGCAGTGTCTCCTTGTCGGGAGGGCTGATGGGGTGCGGCTTCTGGGCCAGGATCCACTGGATCTCATCCGACGTGAGTGCGACCATCCGCTTCCTCTCTGCCCGTGTCTCATCGCCG
>LAPY01003207.1:49092-62965 GCA_000970635.1 Eragrostis tef | reverse complement strand
GTAGCCCGGGGTCGATGCCGCCGCTGCACCGCCGGCGGCAGGAGAAGGCGGCGTTGACAAGGCCGACGAACTCCGCGTTGCGGGTCGCGTGCTTGTTCTTGCAGTAATAGTAGTCGTAGTCCGAGGAGGTCGAACAGCTGGAGCCCTTCTCTTGAACGAACGACAGGGTGTGGACGCTGGCGAAGGTGTAGAGCCAGCGGCGAGAGAGCACGGCGGGGCGGCGCGCGCAGCCTCTTTGGCAGGGAGGAAGGAGAGGATGTGGCCGACGAGGCCGTCGGGAAGGCCGCTGAGGAGGTCCTGCGCGCTGGCGGGCTGCGTTGGGGAGCTGTTAGGGAAATCCATGGTGTTGCTCCGACGGAAATCAGTTTCCGCGTGCATCTCTCTATATTGGAGAGCGTATGGAGATAGTTGAGGTCGGTTCGGTTTTGCTTATACGAGAAGGAAACGGGAACAGCTTGCACGGTTAAGCATTAGATTGTTGATTAGTAACACAAGAAAAAAAATAGCAACGTATCGGTACCAAAATTTTGCTACTATGGCTGTACTTAGCTTCTCCTTACGTGTATATATACGACATAATAGTCATAGCGAAAATGATATACACACGACTCCTTTGTGCGGCTCCCTTGTAGGACCGTGATTTGCATGTATTGGTGATTAACGTTTTCATTAACGCCGTGATTTGCTTCCCTGAATGCACATGAGCCGAAGCGGTCGCACGATGCAGACGTACACGCCCGTCATGTATATATATAGCATCACTCATAGTGCCTGTTGTAACAACAATCCCCAACAGAGTCTGCAAAAAAAAAAAATAGTGCCTGTTGTAACAACAATCCCCAACAGAGTCTGCAACACGGTTTATATCATGTCCGGAAACCAATTCTAAACTTCGGATCGGAACCAGATACCCGACTTATTAGCGCAATAAAAAGCGGCAGATACGCAATGGCCTTCTAAAAGCACCGTCCCAGGCTCCCAGCCATGGCCACCGATCGCCTGTCCGCACTCCCCGACGGCGTTCTGCTGCACATCCTCTCGTTCCTCGACGTCTGGGAAACCTCACGCACCAGCGTACTCTCGCGGCGGTGGCGCACGCTGTGGTGCCAAGAGGACGCCGTCGACCTCGACTCGGGGTCATACAGCGGCGGCGAAGACGAAGGCAAGGTAGTGGGCAGGCGCCTCTTCCGCGACGCCGCGGCCATTGTCGGCGCCAGCGGCCGGTGTCCCGTCAGGACCCTGAACGTCTCCGTGTGGAGCGAACACTCATATTACGTAGAAGATGTTATGGACACGTCGCCGGGCATGGACGCCGTCCTCGCGGCGCCGGCGGTGCAGCGCCTGGAGGAGCTCTGCGTCGAGTTGGATGCCGAGTTCGGTAGGACGTGCGACGCGTACGCGCTGCCGCCGAGCCGCATGCCGTACCGGTGTCTCCAGGTGCTGGAGCTCACCGGCTGCACTCTTGACGGCCCACCCGGCACCGCCGTCTTCGGCTGCCTCAAGACGCTGAAGATGAAGCAGAGCGAGGCGAGCATGGAGAATCTGCAAGCCATGCTCGACGCCGCGCCGAACCTCGAGAGCCTCCGGCTGCATGGCGTCTCCTTCAGGGACAGACAGCTCGGCCACAACTGGTTCGCCATCACGTCGAAGCTGCACGGCCGCCTGCGCTGTCCGGCCTCAGTCGTGGACGTCGCGCTGATCCACTGCCACACGACGGAGGGGCTAGACCTGGAGGCGCCAAACGTGAGCTCCTTATGCTACAAGGGATACCTCGGGCACTTGCCCTTCACCTCGTCGTCCCCCGCGCCGAACCCGCAGCACCTAGACATGAGCTTCTGCAAGAAAAGCCGCTGCATCAACCCTCTTTCCCGTGCAATTCAACAGCACACCTTCTTCTGGGAATCCATCGGTGGCTACAGCTCTCTACAAACTATGAAGCTGAAGGTTGAGTACATACGGGACATCGCCGTCTACCGTGACCAAGAAGATATGTTACTTGGTGTGTTCCCTCGCCTCGACTTCCTGGAACTAGAAGGATCTTGCCAAGAGGATCCCCACGGTGCAGCGGTCGCCGTAGGAAACTTGCTCCAGTGCTGCCCAGCAAATTCGAAAGTGCGCCTTCTTCTGGGTATCCATCGGTGGCTTCAGCTCTCTACAAACCCTGAAGCTGAAGGTCAAGTACATAAGCGACATCGCCGTCTACGGTGACCAGGAAGACATGTTACTTCGTGTGTTCCCTCGCCTCAAGTTCCTGGAACTAGAAGGATCTTGCCAAAAGCATACCCTCGGTGCAGCGGTCGCCGTAGGAAACTTGCTCCAGTGCTGCCCAGCATTGCAGGAGTTCCGGCTCAAGTGTTCGTTACACAGGGACCCATTTGCCCTGTACAATCGTACGAGACAGACAGGGGAAAGGATACGTCAGTTGGACCTGGAAAGATCCGTGGATTCGCTTACAATTTTTAAATCCAAGAAGGCATGTCCCTCCTCCGATGTTGACTATGATGGGCGCGACGATATGAAACTTGACGCGCTTGAATCACGCACGTTTCCTTGCTTGGTTAGTCGTCTGAAGAAAATAAGGCTGCAGTTTCAGTTGGAGTGCTTCAACTGCTTTGAGGTCAAACTAACAAAGTTCTTTGTCGAAAATGCAAGGGTATTGGAAGAGATAGAAGTTCATGACGGAGATCAAAGAGTATATAGTCACATCCATCACAAGCTTGCAGAATGGAGAGCCAATTCTTTCAAGAGCATTACTAGCAATGGGAAAAAATCTTTCGAAAAAAGAATTAACATTATTGTTGGCGAGTGCAGTGCAGTTTCGAGCCTAGAATGGGATTGAATAGAGCACTACAGATAACTTTCAGATGAAAAATGAATATCATTGTTGGAGATTGAATGGGAGATCATATAAATTGACCGGGCTGGTATTGGATCGGAGATCACTTGTATCTAGGGTTTGGTATTTGATTGGATCAACGCATATACCGGGCTGTACGTCTGAGCCAAACTGCTGATGGGGCCCAATAAAACAACAGTTCGCGGTTAATTGGAGTACAGCCCAAAAAAAGCAAATCTTCTCTTTCTGGATGTCTTCAGGTTGACGTTAAATTGTCCATGTGGAAGAGTAGGAATTGGTGAATGCTTTTGGGAGGATCGGTGTTCGTTAGGCTAGTATATCCTATGGATAATCATGTATTAGTTCTAACATTTGGTAATCAAAGTACTGTGTAATCGTCAAAAAAAATCGTACCTTCCGACCTAAAATGGAAACATCATGTACAATTAATGTGTATTTGTGTTGTTTCTGTTGGAAAATCATAGGTCATTGCAGGGCTAAAAAGGAGACACCTTTTTTTAGATAATGGGAAAAATAGAATCTCGGCCTTGGCCTCACTAGAAGGTTACAACCGACTTATTACAATAATGTAGCACTCCGTTTGCAAGAATGAAAGTATCATACATGAAATACACCACAAAGTTTGGATGACAAGAATTATTAGTGAATAAAACGAGACACTTGGAATCGGTAAAGTAAAAAAAATGTTTCCATTTCGACTTGAGCTGCATTTTTCATAAAACATGATACATAATTGATACAACGTTGGATACAACAGGAGCACTATTACACTGGCTAGTTCATCACGCAAACATAACTCTTAAGAAGAGGCCGGTTCATGACCCAGCTATGGATCTCGCGCATCAGGAACGTCTGAGCGACGTACTTCCCCTTTGGGAACACCACGTACATTTCTTCCAACGCCGATGCGTTCTGAAGCAGCTGCATCCTCTGTGGCACGCGGCCCTGGTAGTGCACGACGTTGATCTCCCTAAGTCGACCCCGTAAGCAAGGGATGATAGGCAGCGCATCCGGGACATGGATAACAGCTTTTGGGTCATAGCTGACCGCGTCACCCCAGCTGGGACGTTCCTCCACATCCGGCAAGATTAATAGTGTCAGGATCTCAAGGTTCGGAGTTCCTTCGAGGATTCCCATTACCGCTTCAGCGGCAGAGTTGATTGTGAGGGTGCCTTTCAGTTCCAGCTGCCTCAGGCATAAGAACAGAGGCAAGCTGACGTTGCACTTCTCGATGCCGTGACCCATACAGGCAAAGGATCCAAAGCGGAGCCACCTTGCGTTGGCAGACAACCACCCAAGAAAGCACGGGAGATTCTTGAGCTCTACTTCAGTTGGTTCAAACCTATGCTCTCCATAAGGGTTGGTCCTGCCGCAGAACTCGACCTCCCACGACACGATCGTCGGAGGCGAGCCGACGAAATTGAAGATGGAGTCGTCGGGCACGGGGCCCCTGTACTCGAGCGCCCGCAGCTCCGTGGCGTCGACGATGAGGCGCGCGCCATGGCAGCACCGGAGGGAGAGCTTCCGAAGGCGCGTGTGGAGGACGGTCACTGCCCGCAGGCGGCGGCACGATTCCAGCGTCAGGTCGGTGAGGCGCGGGCAAGCGGAAACCAACCGCTGGATGTCCCTCCCGGAGTCCGGGATCCATATCAGCGCCAGCGTCTCAACGGACGGCAAGTTGAGGCTTGCGTCCGGTGGCAGGTCGAGGAGGAACGAGCCGAGGCAGAGCGTTCGCACGCTCGTCGCAGACGAGGAGAAGAGCTCCCTCGGCACGCGGTACGCCCGGTCCCGGGTTTCCGGGTTGCGGAAGTCGTCGCCGTCGTCGCCGTCCGACTCATCCTTGAGTTCCCCGAGCCGTCCTCTGTACGAACGCTCTTCGTAATAACTCTTGGGATGTTCTCGGACGCATGTGCGCTGCTCCTGCCGTCGAGCGTCGACGTGGACCTCCGCGGCGCCGCCGTGCCGCACGGCGACGGAGAGCCACCGATCCACGTCGCCGGCGAGCGAGTGGTGGAACGTGTCGAACTTGACGCGGCGCTGCACTGCCGGCGGCAGGAGAAGGCGGCGTTGATGAGGCCGACGAACTCTGCGTTGCGGGTCTTGTGGTTGTTCTGTTGGTAATCGAAGTCGTTGTCCGAGGCTTCATAGCGGCTAGAGCCCTCCTCTTGGACGAACGAGAGGGTGTGGACGCTGGCGAAGATGTAGCGCCAGTGGCGAGAGAGGACAGGACGTGGCCGACGAGGCCGTCGGGAAGGCCGCTGAGGAGGTCCTGCTCGCCACTGGGCAGCGTTTGGGAGTTTTTGGAGAAATCCATGGTGTTGCGCCGATGTGAAATCGTTTTCCAAGGTCCGTCTATATAGGATCGGATGAATCTAGTTGAGGTCGGTTTCGTTTTTGCTTCTTTGAGAAGGAAACGGAAACAGCGCGGACGAGATTTACAGGCTGTTCGTGAGCTGTACTGGTTGAAGGATGCCCTGTAAAAAAGTTGAGCACAATTTGTTGTTGTTGAAAGAAAAGGCCACAGGTCAATTTGGATTTCTCTCTACAATGTGAAAATTTATTGCTCGGTAGTCATTCCTCATTACTAGCAAAAAAACAATACATTGTATCTTGTGATGATAATGGCGTGTAGTATGAGCTGTTAATTATTAGACACATTAATTGTGCAGCAAAACAGTACTACTACATTGTATCTTGTAGTTTCTTTGCTTGTGTGTATCAACTTACTAAGAATTCTTGGGGTTCTGTGATCCAGAAATTCGTAGGTGGAGCACAACGGAACCCTAAAATAAGGATTGAAAATATGAACCATGACAAGTGACGCAGAACAAAGCAGTCAGTCAACCATTTGTTGTCATCATTGTGGAAATGAGCCAAATAGATGACGGACGAATTGTTGCCCGTCACCTATTATGCTTACCCTATTAATTTGTGGGAGATACTTAGAGCAGGGGTTAATAGTTGGGGTTTGGTGTTTCTACCCCTCCTTTGAAAGCTAATGGTGTTTGTACCCCCCTTTTTTTACAGATTTCGATTTTACCCTTGCTTTTCGAAAACAAAACCTCCGTCTACCCCTCGTTTTTCAATCCGTCAGTCTAGCCCGATTTTCAGATTAAAAGAAAAAAGAAAAATGTTTCGGAAAATGGCGAAGGACAAAAATGCCCCCGACTATTCTCTCACGTACGTACCTCTCTGTTTCTATTTCTCTCTCGATCGAAACTCATCTCTCTCGAGCGGAGCTCTCCCATGCCCTCTCCAGCCTCTTCCAACCCTAACCCTAGGCGGCCATAGAGTAGGCTCGCCCTAGGTAGCGCGGCACCTCGGCTTGGAAGAGGGGATCCCGGGGCCGCGCGGCCCTACGGCTTGGAGGAGGGGCGCAGGGGGCGGCGTGGCGCGGCTGGGACGGAAGAAGGGCCGGGGCAGCTCCGCTGGCTGGGAGGAAGGAAGAAGGGGCCGTGGGGCGGCGCAGCTGGGAGGGAAGAAGAGGGCGCCCCTGTTACTGAATCAAAAGGAGCAGAGGAGCAAGAGCTCAGCTCGGTCGGCAGAGGTGAAAGGAGCTCGGCCACTGGAGACATATAATCAATTCTTTCCTCTGATGTGGATTTGGTTAATGTATATAGGACGTTTGTAGGAGTTTAATCTTGAATTGTGTGTTTTGCTTTGATTTGTAGGCTAATTCATAGCGGCTTGCAAGTCAAAAAAAATTGTCCAAATACTGCTGAAATGATGTCGAATGTTGCTGAAATTGTGTCAGAATTTTGCTTAAAAATGTCATAATGTTTCTGAAATTGTGGCAAAAATGCTGCTGAATTTTCTAAAATAAAATAATTTCGCAGTATATTTCAATTGTTTCAATTTTTTGTTGTCCAATCTACTCGTTTTTTGAAAACAGAGGCAAAATTACAAACTGACCAAAAGTAGGGGTAAAATCGCAAAGGCATTTCGGTCTTTTTACCTCAGCTTCGTTTTAAAAAAGGAGGGGTAAATTCGCAATCTGGGAATTCGAGGGGTATAAACGCCAATAGAAACAAAACTAGGGGCAGAATCACCAAAACCCCCTTAATAGTTTCGCCCGCTGCCGGCGTATACGCCAGCACTAGTATTATGGGCGTTGGCTGTGTGGCTGCCTTTGTGAAATATTTAATTACCTCATCTTTGCTTTGGCATCTGGAGATTGGCTAGAAGCAAGCGGTCATCTCGGGTCTGCTGCTTGAGCCGGCGTCGAAACAATCGCTCGCTCTATTATCTCTCTTCCTCCTTTGCTCCTCCACGTAGGATGTGTCTGACGTGGATTTCCTTTGCGCCGGCTGAGTTAGCCTTACTATACCTGCTCTTATTGGCTCTCATAGTAGCAGATCCAAAATATGGTACAAAATAAAATCATTCATCGCTTATGAATTGCGCTGCCTAGTAAATAAAATCTAGTAATAGGGTTATGCATACTCTACTTTAACAACATTTCACGCTATATATCATACATTACACATTGCATTTTTCAAATAAAAGCATTTGCGAGCATATTATGCATTAACAACATTTTTCCTGTTGCCTTTCCAGCCAGTCTCTATCAATTCCATTGATTAGCCAATCTTTGTATCTCCAGCCGAGAAAGGATAACGAGATGTGTAATGTATGATATATAGCGTGAAATATTCTTGCAACAAAAAAAAAAGATAAAGTGTGAAATATGATTACGCCAATCTTTGTATTCTATCTATATTGATCTGGTAGCATCGCATGTAATGGTTAGAATCTACAAAGGGAAATTTTACTTGAAGGTTGTACTAAATTTACAGGAATGTTATTTTTGGCGACTTGCTCACCACCCAGCGGTCGATCTCATTCATCAGTGTTGGAAACTCCAACAACTCGTCTGGAAAAACGACACACAGTGTCTGCAGAACTAGCCCACTGCCAAGCAGCACCTGGGCCAGCGTTCTCTGCTCTTCACTGCCCTGATACTGCACCAGGTTGATCTCTTTCAGTCGGTGCTGCAGGCATATCACCGGCGGTAGCGCATCTGGGATAGTGACCGGACTGTACTCGGGATCGGGCACGAGGAACAGAGACAGGACCTCCAGGTTCGGGGTCTGCTGCAAGACCCTGGTAAAGCTGTGGCTGTGGAGGCATCCTGTGAGCTCGAGCTTCTGCAGGCTGTGGAATGCGGGGAAAGCCGTCATGAGGAATTTGCTCCCGATGCCGCAACCAAGCTGGCTGGAGTTGAGATGCAAGTCCTTGGCGGAAACAAAGTTTTCGAGGAGCTTTCGGAACCCGGTGAGCTCCTTCTCGCTCGAGATGCTCGATCCACAAAAGTCGATGGTGAAGGAGGTGATCCTTGACGAGCCGCGAAACACGAACAGCGACCCGGTGGGCACCGCGCCCCGGTACTCAAGGAAGCGCAGCTGTGACGCGTCAAGGCTCACTCTGACCACGGCGTGGCAGCACCGTAGCGCGAACAGGCGAAGGCGCTTGTGGACAACAGACAATCTTTTCACATCGGAGCAGGCCTCGAGCGTGAAGTCGGCAAGGCGAGGGCAGCCGGCGATTAGCTCATCGATAGTTTCCTCAGAATCCTCAACGGTTGTGAGATGCAACGTCTCGAGAGACGGCAGGACGACGGCATCCGGCAGGTTCAGCCAGCAGTGGCTCAGCCGAAGCGACCGCAGCACGGCGGAGGAGAAGAGCGAGCTCGGAAAGGCGAACAGCCACCCCTCCCACTCGCGCTCACTGTCGCACGAGTACCTGTCCCGGCTCCGGCCGTCGCCGCGCTCGCAGGGCCGGTAGGCGTGGAGGCGGAGGTCGAGGTGGAGCTCCTTGTTGTCGTCGCTCTGCCGCAGCGCGTGGGAGAGCCACACGGAGACCATCTCCGCGTCCCAGCAGTCTTAGTGGTGGATGGCGACGCGGAACGCGCGCAGCGGCGAGCTGCGGCGCGCGAGGATGGAGCAGCGGCGCCGGCAGAGCAGCGCGGCGTTCACCCTGTCGAGGAAGCTCCCGTTCAGGCTGCGCCGCTCCGAGGACTCGAAGTAGAAGGTGAACTCGTCGGGGTAGCGCTCGATGTAGTCGTCGTCGTCGAACGACATGGTGTGGACGTGGGCGAAGATGTAGCGCCACCGCCTGGAGAGCACCGCCGCGCGGCCGGCCTCCTCGGGCGTCGGCAGGAAGGAGAGGATGTGGCCTAGGACGTGGTCGGGGAGGACGCTAAGGCGGTCCGCGCCGCCGTTCTTCTGCGCCATGGATAGTAGTCTAGGAGAGACAAAATATAGATCGATTCTGTTTGTGGATGCAGGGCTGACGAGGTGGAGATATTTGCAATCCTAGCCTCCTCCTAGGTAGACGATCGTTGGCTAATTCCAGCGCCGACTTTGTTTTCGTTTGCGACACGTTTCGGCACTACTGAATTTTATCCTACATATCCTGACGTTTACTAGGGCTAGTATAATTTGTCTCTTCAGACGTATAATAGTACACATCGGCGGCGCAGGCGGCATGGCGGCGACGCGCCGCGATCGCCTGAGCGATTTTCCAGATGCCCTGCTGATCTGTGTCCTCTCCCACCTATCCACCGACGAGGCCGTCCGCACCAGCGTCCTCTCCAGGCGATGGCGTCACCTCCACGCGGCCGTCCCAGTCGTCGACATCGTCGACTCCAAGGTGGAAAACGAGAACCACTACAAGGCTAACCCCGACAAGCCCCTGTGCCTGGAGCACAGGGTGACGTGCGCGCTGCTGAGCCGGGAGCCCGACGCGCCGATCCGCGCCTTCCGGCTCGACGCGTTCAACCCCACCTACGCCCTGCTCGACCAGTGGATCCTCATCGCCCTCGCGTCCGGCGCCGAGGAGCTCGACGTCAAGCTGCGGTGCCAGGAGTACTCGCCGCTCCGGCTCTGCCCGTTCGGCCCCTACGCGGCGTCCTCGGCCGACTTCCACGAGTCCGATCGCGGAAGGTACGTCGACACGCACCCGCACATCTTCCGTAGCGCCGCGCTGCGAAGGCTGAGCCTCTCTAGGTGGTCGCTCGAGTTGCCGCGAGACGCGGCGGTCCTGGCTCTGGAGACGCTCGTGCTCCACAGGATCATGGGGCCCGGCGACGCGCTGCAGCCGCTGATCTCGAGGTGCCCGCGCCTCGTCCACCTGGCGCTGGAGGAGTCCCGGGCGTGAGAGCGCTTCGAGTCGCCAGCGCGTGCCTCCAGAGCTTCTCCATGGTGTGTTGCCACAATGCCAAGCGCGTCGTGCTGGAGTCGCGGCGACTAAGCTCGCTGCGCTACAAAGGAGGGCTCCCACGTGACGGATCCTTCATCTCCGTCGCGAACCACGCCGGTATTGCAGAACTGACCGTCGATATCTGCGAAGGCATCGACGACAAGACGCCGCAACAAGTCGCCGCCATCACCGAGCTCATCGGCACGTACACCAACCTGACGTTCCTGCACCTCGCCTTGCGCCCGGCCATGGCGCACCGCAGCAGCCTGTTCACGAACGTCCTGCGCCACTTGCCGCGCCTCAGGCACCTGGAGCTCAAAGGATGCCTGCGCAGCGATCACACCGTTGGCTCGGTCGCACACTTGCTTGAGAGCACCCCGAATGTGGAAGCTCTAACCTTGTTTCCCCTGCTGCCTGACCCTCCAAATAAAAGCATGTTCTTTGTCGATGACTTGGACAATGAACTTAGAGAAGACGGTGAAGATGACAAGGGCGTCGACTACGGCGGCCAAGTGCAGGTGCCCGAACCACTGTGGGCGGCTCAAACCTGCAGCTTCGAGCGTAGGCTCAGAAGGATCAGTTTGGTAGGGTACAGAGGGCGGCCTTTCGAGAGAGTGCTTGCAAAGTTTCTTCTTTCCAAGGCAGCAGCTTTGGAGGAATTCTCAGTTTCCATAGCACCGGGACGTTCTGCACATAGAGCTGGGATAACATTAACAACAGAGCTGACGTCCTGGCTAGTCAATGACCGTGGTACCAGAGTTGCTTTTGTATAACCCAAGGAATCTATACTTTGTGTTCCAAAAATGAGAAAATTCCTCATTCTATCCTTCTGTCGACTTTTCATCACCAGAAAGGTAAATCTGTACAATAATTCAACTCGTGTGCTTTGTTGATCCCATTAACCTACAGAAACGGAAAACAACTGCACCACTGCAGGCACAAGCAAATTTGCTTTTCCCACTACACATGTTTTGGCCAGACCTTCTTCTTACGAACTGTGGAGACAGTGTATAATTTGTGGAGATGAAACAATATATGCTGGGAAGGCGGACCCTCTCTAGGTGGTCGCTCGAGTTGCCGCGAGACGCGGCGGTCCTGGCTCTGGAGACGCTCGTGCTCCACAGGATCATGGGGCCCGGCGACGCGCTGCAGCCGCTGATCTCGAGGTGCCCGCGCCTCGTCCACCTGGCGCTGGAGGAGTCCCGGGCGTGAGAGCGCTTCGAGTCGCCAGCGCGTGCCTCCAGAGCTTCTCCATGGTGTGTTGCCACAATGCCAAGCGCGTCGTGCTGGAGTCGCGGCGACTAAGCTCGCTGCGCTACAAAGGAGGGCTCCCACGTGACGGATCCTTCATCTCCGTCGCGAACCACGCCGGTATTGCAGAACTGACCGTCGATATCTGCGAAGGCATCGACGACAAGACGCCGCAACAAGTCGCCGCCATCACCGAGCTCATCGGCACGTACACCAACCTGACGTTCCTGCACCTCGCCTTGCGCCCGGCCATGGCGCACCGCAGCAGCCTGTTCACGAACGTCCTGCGCCACTTGCCGCGCCTCAGGCACCTGGAGCTCAAAGGATGCCTGCGCAGCGATCACACCGTTGGCTCGGTCGCACACTTGCTTGAGAGCACCCCGAATGTGGAAGCTCTAACCTTGTTTCCCCTGCTGCCTGACCCTCCAAATAAAAGCATGTTCTTTGTCGATGACTTGGACAATGAACTTAGAGAAGACGGTGAAGATGACAAGGGCGTCGACTACGGCGGCCAAGTGCAGGTGCCCGAACCACTGTGGGCGGCTCAAACCTGCAGCTTCGAGCGTAGGCTCAGAAGGATCAGTTTGGTAGGGTACAGAGGGCGGCCTTTCGAGAGAGTGCTTGCAAAGTTTCTTCTTTCCAAGGCAGCAGCTTTGGAGGAATTCTCAGTTTCCATAGCACCGGGACGTTCTGCACATAGAGCTGGGATAACATTAACAACAGAGCTGACGTCCTGGCTAGTCAATGACCGTGGTACCAGAGTTGCTTTTGTATAACCCAAGGAATCTATACTTTGTGTTCCAAAAATGAGAAAATTCCTCATTCTATCCTTCTGTCGACTTTTCATCACCAGAAAGGTAAATCTGTACAATAATTCAACTCGTGTGCTTTGTTGATCCCATTAACCTACAGAAACGGAAAACAACTGCACCACTGCAGGCACAAGCAAATTTGCTTTTCCCACTACACATGTTTTGGCCAGACCTTCTTCTTACGAACTGTGGAGACAGTGTATAATTTGTGGAGATGAAACAATATATGTAACACCTTGAAGAAGTACTAATGCCAAATTAGAAAGAAAATGACATGTTCCTGTTGAATTCTAAGCTGAAACTTAAAATAAAGCAAGAAACTATGGAATCGTGGAGTGACATGGAAGATATAAAATTCCAATTGATATGGATCAAAACCACGTGCCTCTAATCATTATGCAAAAAATAATTTGGTTTAGTTAAAGTTAAAAAAATATGCATCGACTTCAAATTAACTAAGTACCTCTTCATTGTGAAATGAAATATTTATAGTTTAGTTAAAGTTTGAAAAAAATCAACTTTGGCACACAATATATGTAAAAATAATAATTTCGGATCTATTACAACGGTAATGCTTATCTTGGTAGACGACACACGGGGGATCTCTGGTGCGCTAGGTCAAGAAATCGCGACCAGAGGCTAAGCATTCCTAGGCTGATTCATCAGAGTATAGTTAAGAGTGTTGACCTCTAGTGACCAAAAAAATACTAGAAAATTTTGTTAATGATTATTGAAAATTCAATCCTGGACAGAGGTTTTTTGAAAAAATTCCTAAAGAGTGAGATAAGATTGGGACTGATCGAGCTTGTACCCTCAACAAGGATGGTGCCCTGCAGATCCACGTCGATTCTTGTTCAAATTCATGCCCTGAAATAATTTGCAATGTCGTTGAGTGTGCTTTTACCGTAAAATTTATGTCCATCACTTCTCCACACAAACTTGCTCACCCAACTATCTTCACTACTTGTAAAAGAGTTAAATTACGGTGGCAAATCATCAAAGCCTTGTGTTCTGACTAAAAAGCCTCCTTCCCTTGCCGTCTCATTTCTATAATACCATGTGCTATTTTTTATTTTAAATCTTTTGAGAACAATTTGTAAAAGTTTTTACAGCGATCGTATAAATTAAAAATTATTTATATTTCCAGATATTTTTCATTTTTTCAAAGTGTTTCATATACCGATAGATTTTTTTGGGGAATCCATGTAGCCAGATTATGCTGATTTGTCCGTCTCCTTGTAACTGACTGCCCCCAAACAGCAACAGATTTCGTGTCACGTTCATCTTTCCTTGTTGAGGCAAACAAAACCAAGCTGAAAAATAGCTGTAAAATTCGTATATGTGCAATAATGCCCAGGATGCCGATAACTATGAGCTGTTGAACCGGTTACCCCTCCCCTCAAGTCCATAGCAGATCGACTCATCCAAGATCCGTTGTACAAAAAAATAAAAGACTCATCCGAGATCCGATCTGGACAGTAGGCTCCCATCTCGCGGTGACCTCGCCCCCGCCATGGCGGACCACCTCTCCCCCGCCGTGGCTACCGGCGTCGCCCCTCCCATGGCCGCCGACCGCCTGTCCGCCCTGCCGGACACGGTGCTGCAGCACATCCTCTCCTTCCTCGGAGTCAAGGAAGCCCCTCTCACGAGCGTCCTCTCGCGGAGCTGGCGCACGCTGTGGCGGCAGGCGGACGTCATCAGTCTCGACACGAGGTCCTACTGGGACATCGGCTACGACGGCGTGGAGGCGGGG
>LAPY01003207.1:28162-42285 GCA_000970635.1 Eragrostis tef | reverse complement strand
ACTTCCTCCCCCCTCGGCGACGCCGACGCCGGCAGCGGCGGCTGCACCCGGCCGTTCTCGCCGTGGGCGTGCCGCCGGACAGACCAGAAGAAACCGAAGGCGAAGTCGACGTCGCACTCGCACGAGTCCGACGTTCCGCGGCACCCGCTGGACCCGCTCACTGTGAGCGAGGTCAACCGCGCGCGGGAGCTCCTTCACGCCTACCCGCCCTTCTCGTCGTCGCCGTCGTCGCTGCTCGTGCACTCGCTATCGCTCGACGAGCCGGACAAGCCCGTGGTGCTGCGGTGGCGCAAGGGTCTCGACCCGCTGCCCCCGCGCCGCGCCGTGGCGGTGGTCCGGTTCCGAGGCGAGTCGCACGTGCTCGCCGTCGACCTCTCATCCGCCTCCACCGGCGAAGAAGGAGCCCCCGTGACGCCGCTGCCCGTGCCGGCGTCGGGTTACCCGACGATGACGATGGACGAGCAGCAGAGCCTGTGCCGGGCGCCGTTCGGCGACGCGGCGTTCAACGCCACCATCCGCGGGCGCGGCGTCCGGATGGAGGACGTGGCGTGCCTGCCCATCTCGCTGGGGTGGTACGGCCCAGACGAGGAGGGACGCCGGCTGGTGAAGATCCAGTGCTTCTCCGCCGAGGGCACGGCCAACTTCTACATGCGGCCCATCGAGGGCCTCACCGTGCTCCTGGACATGGACACCCGCGAGGTGCTCCACATCTCCGACCGCGGCGCCGGCATCCCCATCCCCGCCGCAGACAACACAGACTACCGCTACGCAGCCCAACCCACCAAGTCGACCAACACATTCTTCCAGGACGTGCGTGCGCCGTCGATGGAGCCGGCTGCGACGTCCACAGGTTTGGAGGTGGAGGACGGGCACACGGTGCGGTGGGGCGGGTGGGAGCTGCACCTCAAGGCGGACGCGCGGGCCGGGATGGTGGTGTCGCGCGCGCGTGTCCACGGCCGCGACGTCATGTACAAGGGCATGGCCTCGGAGCTGTTCGTGCCGTACATGGACCCCGCCGAGGCCTGGTACTTCAAGACCTACATGGACGCCGGCGAGTACGGGTTCGGCCTCCAGGCCATGCCGCTCGTCCCGCTCAACGACTGCCCGCGCCACGCGCGGTACATGGACGGCGTCTTCGTCGCCGCAGACGGGAGGCCCTACGTCCGCGACAACATGATCTGCGTCTTCGAGAGGTACGCCGGCGACGTCGCGTGGCGACACTCCGAGAGCCCCATCACCGGCATGGACGTAAGTGCCTCTCGCTCCTCTTACACGTCTCACTCTCTGTGAATCCGCGTGTGCCCGTACGCTAGATAGTTGTAGGGGCATGCCGTGACAAGGTGTGCAGCTGTTGCTTCGATACTCAAGTTTAGGCTACTTGCACAAGTTTGGCGCTGCATACATTTCAACAGTAGGAATAGGAGTGAAGAGAAAAGAACCAGGAACAAGAATATCTTGAATCGCATATGTAGCCAACAACAACTTGACGACATTTTCGGGTCGTTATACTCAAGCTTTCCTGAATAAAAATTAGAAAGTGATCACTTAGGAATTGATGAACTTTCTCAAGTGCTTTTCGCCACTTGCGGAAGGTGACAAAGGTAGAGCCACGATATTTCCAACACAAGGAATATAGGAGTTTGAGAACCAAGAGAGAGAATCTTGAACTGCATATGCGCAGTCAATACAAAAACTTGACAAAGACTGGACTAGTATATTCAATTTTTTTTTCAGATAATGGGAAATAATTAAGGACTAGTATATTCATGCTATCCTGAATAGTGAAATCACCTACTACTTCAAGGACCTCTCATCGATATGACCAAATACCTTTTTTAGTTCATGATATTAGTTTTATATACAAGTAAATAGCCGCCAAAAAGTACTTTTGTTTGATCATAATGTCTTTTGGTGTTTCCTGAATAATTTCCAAAGTGCCAATGTCAGGCTAGGAGTGTCACGACAATGTGGGTGGTCGACTTTTCTAGCAAAATGTGACAAGGCCTAGTACGTAGTAGTCCTATACTTAATGCCAGTCATTTTCCGTTCTTTTCTTGAGAGGAATCTTGAAAACTAGTCTTGGGACAAGAATCTTGAATAGAGCACGGGACTTCCCTGATATATTTTTTTTCCTTAAGATTAACTCGAACTTTTACAAAAGAATGCTTGGTCTGGTGTTAGTGATGCTTTGTCCCGAATGGATGACATTGACTAGTGTGTTGCTAGATATGAACTTGGCCATTTCCTATTCTTAACTTGCGGCATCAACCCATGCGAAAAAAATATTGGATATATTTTAGTTCTTGACCTGAGCGCACAAATTTCACAGGGAAAAGTATAAAACCGTTTCCAATTTCTACTTATCTCCTGTCTTCCCAACGGCTTGGAAGAGCAGGGAGTAGGTGGAGTGGAGATAGCTATCAGCCGATCGGTCCCTGTATCCATGATGCAGCAGTGTTGTGTTGCTGGTTTCTGCCGGAGTGACGCTGATGTTTGCTGTGCTCTGCAATGCGGCGGTGCAGATAAGGGAGTCGCGGCCAGGATACAGGAGCTGAAGAACCTAGAACTGCATATGTGTTGTCAGTAAAAATCAGACAAAAAGATTGGACTAGGATATTCATGCGATTATGCTGTCAGTTCAAGAATCTTGGTACTTTAGCTCTATCCCGAATACAAAATAAAATCTACCCGCAAAAGAAAAATACAAAGTAAAATCACCTACTACTTCAAGGACTTGTGATGATCACCAAATAAAAGATGATGACACCAGTACTAAATTGTAAATCGATGCTCGCTCCATGATACCTGTAAATAGCTGACGAAAAAAAAATACATTTACTTAGATAATAAATTTGATTGAGGTCTTCTACATGCCCGTGTGTTGGTGTTTCCTGAACCATATTCCAAAGTGCCAATGTCAGGCTAGGAGTGCCACGACAAATGTAGATGGTCGACTTTTCTAGCAAAATGTGACAAGGCCTAGTAAGTAGTATTCCTATACTTAATGCCAGTCCTTTTCCGTTCTTTACTTGAGAGGAATCTTGAAAACTAGCCAGTCTTGGCAGAAGAATCTTGAATAGATCGAGCACGGCATACTTACCTGATATTTTTTCTTAGAATTAACTCCAACTTTTACCAAAGAATGCTTGGCCTGGTGGGTTTTTTTTTTTAGTTGTGCTTGAGCTGGTGTTAGTGATGCTTTGTCCCTAATGGATGACATTGACTAGTATGTTGCTAGATATGAACTTGGCCGTTTTCTTTTCTCAACTTGCGGCATCAACCCATGCGAAAACATATTGCAAATTGGATATATTTTAATTCTTGATCTGAACGCAGAAATTTCACAGGAAAAAGTATAAACCCGTTTTCAATTTCTACTTATCTTCTGTGTTCCCAACGGCTCGGAAGAGCAGGGGATTAGGTGAAGTGGAGATAGCTATCAGCCGAGCAATCCCTGTATCCATGATGTCACGGTGTTGTGTTGGCTTGTGCCGAAGTGACACTGATGTTTGCTGTGCTCGGCAATGCGGCGGTGCAGATAAGGGAGTCGCGGCCCAAGGTGACGCTGGTGGCGCGCATGGCGGCGTCCGTGGCCAACTACGACTACATCATGGACTGGGAGTTTCAGATGGACGGTCTCATCCGGATCAAGGTGCCTCTCTCTCTCTCTCTCTCTCTCTCTCTCTCGCGTGCGCGCGCGGGCAAGTCATATGTTTTTATTTACTTTATCAAATAATACTTCATCTAAAAAAAGTAATATGTGTGGCAGTGTAGCTGGCAAAGAAAAAATGGGCCAAAAAAATCTTAAGAATATGGTGTTGTTTCCTAGTGTTTGTTTCCTTATGATTCAGATAAGCAAGGTATATGTATATGTACAGCAAGGGAGCCCTCTCAATCTCAAAAGCAAAAGGTGCAATAGGAGGAGCACTCTTTTATGCATAGTTTATCGGCTGTCAGTTTCAGTTAACAAGATATTCGTGTTTTTAAAAAAATGTCTAAAGGGGCTAGCTTCAGTCAGATTTTCATGCGTGGGTCCCCAGTTGCTTGGTTCCTAATAAAAATTCAGGGATCCTCTCAAGTGGAGCTTCACATCAAACAAATGTCCACAACCATTGGATTTCAGAGACAGGGCTAGCCAGCTACGTACCTCATCCTCCACCTACCCGTCACCCAATTTGTCAAAAGAAAATGAATGTCATTTTCCCTGTTTTCATTGGCCAAGGGGTTGTCCAATGTCTTCTACAGGACAATGGGAACATCATCGTGGCAATATCACGACAAACCTTCGTTCCTGTTCACCTAAAGAATATGCTTTTCACCCCTCTTGTTTGCACTAGTCCTAATCCATGACCGGAGCACATATCGTAATCCACAAATCACAATTTTTTTAGTCCCCATGTTGTCATTTGAGTTACTGATGAATGGCTCACTCTTGTTCCTGTGCAATAATATTGTCACTATCCATGCATGGCACAGGTTGGGCTGAGCGGCATCCTCATGGTGAAGGGCACGCCGTACGCCCACATGAACCAGGTCCACCAGAACGAGGAGATGCACGGCACCCTCCTCTCCGAGAACGTCATCGGCGTCATCCACGACCACTTTGTCACCTTCCGCCTCGACATGGACGTCGACGGCGCCGACAACTCCTTCGTTAAGGTCGAGATGGCCCGGCAGGAGACCGCGCCCGGCGAGTCTCCCCGGCGGAGCTACCTCAAGGCCACTCGACATGTCGCACAGACTGAGAAGGACGCCCAAATCCGCTTGAAGCTCTATGAGCCTGCTGAGTTCCACGTCATCAATCCAACGAAGAAGACACGTGTTGGGAACCCGGTCGGCTACAAGGTCGTCCCAGCCGGCACTGCCGCCAGCTTGCTGGACCCTGAGGATCCGCCGCAGAAGAGAGGTGCTTTCACCAATAATCAGGTGAGACGCTCTCCATTTTGTAGAGAAATCATATATGTTTATTCTAACCCGGTAAGGATCCGCATGTTGTTGTGCTGGTATATTGATTTACTTTTACTTTGTTCAACAGATATGGGTGACACCCTACAACAAGAGTGAGGAATGGGCCGGTGGTCTGTTCGTGTACCAGAGCAAAGGGGAGGACACACTGGCTACTTGGTCAGAGAGGTTTGTATTTTGCCTCCGTTGATTGATGAGTCAAACTAGAGCAATGTTGCGTGGTCGATCCTTTGATCTAACATTGTGATTGTTACGTGGCCGAATATATAGGAACCGTCCCATTGAGAACAAGGACCTGGTGTTGTGGTACACACTCGGGTTCCACCACATCCCCTGCCAAGAGGACTTCCCCATCATGCCCACCGTGTCTTCCAGCTTCGACCTCAAGCCGGTCAACTTCTTCGAGAGCAACCCCATCCTCAAGCAGCGGCCGACCGAGGAGAACGACCTGCCTGTCTGCACTGCCGCCGCATGAGGCCACACCGTCAACCGACGACGATGTTTCGGTGCATCTACAGATTGGCCGTGGAAGCGTGTGCCTGGGTTACATTATGGACAGTTTCAAGTCGCGGCTGGACCGATTTGGAGCCATTGATTGTGTGCTCTCTCGGTAGCTAGTATATATGGTGCAACAGCCATACAATAAACTCTGCTATATATGTATGATGACTAAATGCATGAATCGTATCAGCTGTGACCAGGTCTCCTGGATTCTCTATTACGGTTTGAACTTTTAAGTGCTTTCTGTGTCCACCATCATTATTTTTAATGAGATTATATAAGCAGGAGACCTAGCTAGTATATTTGAGGTTGGTATGCTTAGTACGTCAGTGTAATCTTCTTCTTTTTTTTTTTTGCGAATGACGTCAGTATCATCTTTGCAACCATACATGGGTGGAGCCATGGCCCTCCATCTGGATTGACGGGCCTGATAACTTGACGCAAATCAGCAAAAAGTTATTGTGTTGCACCGTTGCTAAATCATGGACGGTACCGGTGCAATACAATAACTTGCAAACACATGACAATCAATGGATTGCTTTTCAATCAAACAACATGAGTTACCATCCAACGCTTCACCGCGTCTCCTCCGGCACCGAGGGGCCTCACCAAAATTTGCATGCCGCCCTAGCTTTCCTTCAGTCAATAGCTCCAACATGCTTTACCATATATCTCTTTAGTAAGCCCCCCTTCTCCACTTCTCCATGTGGATGCCGATGACTCCCGCCTTAATCGCCTCCGCGCTAACTTGTCATTCTCCTACGCCATTGTTTCCACCATTAGCTCCACGCGCCTGACACAGAGGCTCTCGTTGAGCTATTGGTTCACGTCGCCACCACCCACCATTGGTCTAACGCTACCCCATTATTCCTCTAAGGGCACCATCAACGCTGGTTCGAGCCATCACTCCGCCTAAAATCGATTTTAGACAGGGTTCGATTCCCGCAACGTTTGGTTCGGTTTGTCATTTTGCTGGGACCCATGTTTAGAGTAAAGAAGTCCTTCTTTCCTCCTCAGCCTGACTTTTCGTGCCCGCATCACTACTCATCCATGCGTTGATGCATGCAACCAATGTCTCTATTCATTTCTTTATTGTTGTTCGCACCGAACTCAAGCGTCGATTTCTCTCTCTCTCTCTCTTCCCTACGGTTCAATGGCGGCAATATGTAAAGTTTGCCCAGCGAACCACCAGCTAGGACGACGGTTCTCTTGCACACAACGTTGCGGCTGCTCTAAACCTAGGTAGCTTATTAGCTCAGCTGGCTCGCAAATAATACATGCTCTGAGCATAAATAATTACAATCCCAATAAAGTAGTCCCGCTACAAGACTTCAAGGTAACATTGTGGTTGATCGATGCAACCTGTGAAACTTGGTCGTCACGGTGCTACTAATACGCGTAATTCTTACTTTTCGCGCCCGTCGCGTAAACTCTACTTAGAAAGTTTTGGGCTTGGTTGCGGTGATCTGGATTCAAAAGCCCAAAACGAGCACGCAGCGAAGACGACACGGGGCAGCGGCAGCGGCAGCAGCCTCCTCATCAGTCACCGCCCACTCGCTCACCGTAGAATCCCATCCCAATCCGCCGCCCACTCAAAACCCTAGACGCCGGCAACCCAGCGCAGCTGCGTCTCTCCACCACCTCCGCCGCCGCCGCCTCGTGCCCTCCTCGCGTCGCGGATGGAGCACGACGCGCACGCCGAGGCCCCGCCGCCGCAGCCCGTCCCGCCAACCGAGGACACCACCGTCGACGACTGGGCGCGCGAGCGGAGGGGGCCGACGAGGCCGCTCCGGATGCTGCCGCCGCCGCTGATGCTGCGCCCGCGCCCCCGGCGGAAGGTGAGCCACTCCTCTCCGCCTTATCTCCCTTTCCGTCGTTCTGTTTCACGGCTTCTTCGCTTAGATCTGAGGCTCTTCAGCGCCGATCTGTACTGCTGACGCGCTCGATTACGCGGTGCTTTGTGTATTACGAGGATACGTGGGTGGTAGTTGCTGCTCGGGAGTCATCGCGATTAGTCATGGGCGGTGATCTCTGAGTTTTTGATCGGTTAGGTTTATGTGATGTTTGTGGCGGAATTGAGCTGCTAGATCTTACCAAATCCACACTAGCTCCTGTACCCCGATGGCCGTTTATGGATTCATAGAGCCTCCGTTATTTTTGCATGGCTTCTATGTAGTTCTGTGTCCCTGTATGAGTGAGATTATGGCCATCCATTGGATGATTATACCTAGTGGCAGTGTTATGGAGTTGATTGTGATTCCGTTCCTTTGTCTCGGTTACTGATTCCATGGACCGTTTGTGAAGAGTTGACGATCTGTTGTCGTGTTCGTGGTCTGCCAATAAGTAGGACGTGCATGTTGATGATGTGCTGTATTCAGAAAAGTGTTTGGTGGCATCTTGGCGTCTAGCGCCTCTGCTGGGTTAGGCAGCCGCTTAGGCAGGCTGCATGGCAATTAAGCACTATGGGAGAGTGTAGTTTCTATCATCTATGCTCGCTAGGTGGCCGCCTTTTAGAACATTTATGATGCTCTGTTGTAATAGAAGCCCCCTTTAGGTTGAGATTTTTCACGAGAGCATGCGAAAACACTTGCGGCAAATGTGGCTATCCAGTGGACCTGATGGTGAATTAGTTCATTTATGATCAGTGCCATAAATATCTTTGATTGATACGACCTTTTGGGTGTTGACTGCCACCTAGCCCACGTAGGCTGTAAGGAAATTGGGGAAAGAAGTTGGAAGCCGCTAAATGCGTGAAGGAAGAGACAGCATAGCATCCTATTATGGACATGTGGTCTATGTAGGCTGAAATAGCCACCCCAAACCCTAATCTCTCATCCTCATGTTGCCATTCTCAAGAGTCCAGAAAACAAAGGGCAGCTCCACATGTGCGTCATATTTACATGATTTTTTCATCGCCGCCACACACACTAGCCCACTAAAGTGCTCTATCCCTACTGTTGCCCATGCGCTCCCAGTTGCCGCTGCTGTGCTGCTTCTATTTACAGCTCATGCACTGATTATCTAATGCTACGCCCCAGTCTCTCCTAGGATTTTTTCCCACCCTCTATGGTGATGCCCATCGTGCCCAGTCCTGTCCAATTATTGCAGAAACCATCCAGCACCTGCTAGTGCCTAGCTTACCAATTATGACAAAGGAGCGGCTTAGTTCCTCCACCCTAAGCGGTTAACATGGCTATGTTATGAACACCGATTGGCTCCAAAGTCATATGCAGACTCCACTTCAAATCTTCTTAACTCTTATTTACTAGTTTCTACCGGTAGTGCTTTTATCTGAGCTCCGACAAATATGGTAATATTGCCTACTGAGCTAGTCCAGTTTCGACGCCGGTTCTGATTTATACCCTGTTTATATGTTTCCTTCTACAAAAAAAAAGCACAATGTGTCAAAACTTTCTATTCTCAACATTTCCCCCTTGTACCCATAAGGAACAAAAATGTACGTTTGCCATCCTAAAATGTTTACGTACACATCTTCTCACCCCTTGAAAGAATGTTAATATACGAATAGGAGGCCAAGTTCCTTTCATAGAACTATACCTAGGACACACAATGCAATCTCTGGTTATGTTTCTTTTCTTCTTCTTTTTTTCTTCCTTTGTTCTCAAAAGCAGGGTCTATTCTCAAGAGCTTCTGAAAGTTTTGCTAGTAGTAATTCTCCAACCAAATGCTATGAACTAATGTGCTAGTTTGAATCAGTCCAAGAATGTGATCAACTGTCTCTATTGAATGTCTTCTCGCGAGCTTGCAAGGTGTTTTCTGGGCTGTATCCACTTGATCATTGACTAAATTTGTTAAAAAAAAATCTTTATTGTTGTTTTGTAGATTTCTCTAGTTATGTATTACTTGTATGGAGAGAGAGCCAGATAGGACATATATACTCTAATCTAATAATTAAATAATGCCACCTTTATTGTTGCTGATTTGAAATAATGACTCGGTAAAGCAGATTTATTATTTTGTTTCATGTATTTTTGTGATACCCCATTGTAAATTTTACCAGCAGCGTGAAACTTCTGTTTCTGTATCTAGCGTACCTCAAAATTCTTTTCTACTACATAAATCTAAACATGCTGTGCTTTGGCAATATCTTGATAACTCTGTACTAACCTTTAATGTACTTTCAGGTGTCAAGGAAATCCAGTCATCTCTTCAGTCCTTGGAACTTAAGACAAATGGTATATAACATACACTCTTTTCTTTTTGTCATGTAATCATTGTTAAGAACTGAAGTAAAAAGAAAAATACTTAAATTCATGTGTTTTTTATGAAAATTTTGATAAAATGCATCCTTCTGCAAACAAGACGACTTCTATTTGTCAAGTATAAGTAGTTCCATTTTTGAGGAAAAAAGTTATAAGTAGTTTCAAGGGACAGCTTTAACTTTTATAATATAATGTATTTGCAATAGCTGATTCTTCTTGTTGTGAAACGATTTATTCTTGTGTCATTCTGCTTAAAGGCATCTTCCTAGAGAGGCCGTTGGTCAAAATTTTCTTATATTTGATGCTATACGAAGTTATTACGAAGCGATCAAGAATATCCCAATCTGATAAATCAGTCCAAATGGGTTTACTAATAGGATGCCCCGATCCAGTACAGAATTGAGCTTTTGATAAGGATCCAATGAGGGGAGTAGCAGGAACTGTGGTATCGAATTTTTTCATTCGAGTATCTATTAGAAAAGAATTCTCCAGCATTTGATTTCTTACTAAGAAATTTTTTATTGGTACACTTGAACGGTACCCCAGAAAATCGAAGCAAGAGTTTGTTAATTGGTTTAGACAAATCCTTTGGGGTTGAGTCCAAAAAGAGAAAAAATATTGTGAGAAATTCACAAGATAAGATTTCCATTTCTTCTTCAAAAGAAGAGTCCCTTTTGATGCAAAAATTGCCTTTCCTTGATATCGAACATAATGCATAAGAGGATCCATAAAGAACCATATGGTTTTCCGAAAAAACCCTGGATACATTACCCCAAAATGTTCCATCTTCCTAGAAAAGTGGATTCGTTCCAGAAAGGTTCCAGAAGATGTTAATCGTAAGCAAGAAGATTGTTTACGAAGAAACAACAAGAAAAATTCATATTCTGATACATAAGAGTTATATAGGAATCGAAGTAGTCTTTTATTTTCTTTTGAAAAAAGAAAAATGGATTTCATTGAAGTAATAAGACTATTCCAATTCGAATAATAGTTGAGAAAGAATTGCAATAAATGCAAAGATGAAACATCTTGGATCCGTTTCAGTGGTGGGCGTTTGTGGCAGTTCCAAAGTTAAATATTATTACTTCTTGGTCCTGCGTTAGTTTTAGCGAGAACTTGTATGTAACCCTGCTTCTTGCATCACTGCAGTTGCTGCACATGAAGATGCTCATGAGGTAGAAGAGGAGGCGGGGGAACAGAAACGGCACTTGAATGTTGTTTTCATTGGTCATGTTGGTAAGTTAAACTTTTGTGTTGCCTGCTTTGTTTCAACCAAATTCTTCATTTTAGGGTCAGCTAGATAGGTGCACAGACAACTTTCATTGATGGCTACTTATAATTCCTGGGTTTGATTTAGCTCCGAAGCATATATCTTCGATTCTACTTGCAATTATATTTTATATGATCTGGTTCGCTGCCTTGTTGCTCTTGGCTGGCATTAGACAGGTTTCTTGATGTTTATCTCTGCTATTTCTCGGAAATACTTTCCTGTTAAGAGTACTAGTGGCTAAGTTTTATACTCGTGACAGCGTCCATTTTCTCCAAATGTCAGTTTGCTGGAGAGAGTTGACTATGTGAGCATCCATTTTTTTTTTTGGCATTGTTTGTCAAGTTGATGATAGGACCATCCAGAAATATGAGAAGGAAGCAAAGGATAAAAGTCGAGAAAGCTGGTGAGTAATTCATATGTTACATACAGATAGGTCTCGAGTCACGTCCTTATTTGGAAAATTGACGTTTACTTGTACAACATTTTGAACATGGGTGATTCACCTCTTTATACTACTAAATATAATGTATGCTTGTTTTTCGTGTCTGCCTCGATTTCACGCTAGGCTTCTTTGTCACCATATTTTTATGAGTTGTTGGCTCATTCATTTATCATTTGAACATTTAGAAAAATAAGGTTACGATAGACCTATTTCTTGCATGTTTTTGCATTCAGTTGTTTTGTTGAGAATTTCATATCTACTTTCACTTTTTGAAATAAAAACATGTAATACTAAAATGAAAGGCTGACTGAGTGACTACCGATCTTTAATTGGAATGCAAGCATTAAACATCTAATTCCTTTTATGGAAAATACATTTAGTACTGGTAACGTAGTGAGAGCTATATGTGCACTAGAGTACGTGTGACAGATTCAGTTTCCTGTACTTTAGAATGCAGTTAAGGAGTGAATTGGTGATATGTATCCATGCTTTCAGAAATCATACTGATTCAAGTTTAACGTTCATCTAAAGATTCTTTTTTAAATTCTTTTTTAAGTACTGTGTATTCTCTACAATATCTGGAAAGTCTTGTGCCAGAGGACCCAATCTATCTGATTATTTATTTGTTGATTACATAATCAGAAATGTTCAATGCATTACTGTGATAACCATTTTACTATGTAATCATTATCAGGTACATGGCTTACATTATGGACACAAATGAAGAAGAAAGAGCTAAGGTATCTTCTTTCATGTTCAATTGTTACAAGCTGATTAAACAGTTGTACGTTAGATCTCTATTTTTACTTCCTTGTGGTTTTAAAATGCGCCGTATCAAAGAATAATTTTCTGTTATGATTCGTGTATTTCATTTGGACAAATCTCATTGGCTCTCCAAATTATAATGTAAAACATAGTATTGCATTTTGAACTATTTTTTTTCTGTGTTCAGGGAAAGACTGTTGAAGTTGGTAGAGCCCACTTTGAGACAGAACACACAAGATTCACCATTTTAGATGCACCGGTATTTTTCTCTTACTATGATAGTATGATACATATGGTATAGCAAGTCCATGCTCTAATATGGTAGTTTATTATTATTTACAACAATGTAATCACATTATTCTGATTGGTATTAGTTTGAGGCTGTTATCTGGTTTCTGCACCTCTATGACAAATGTTTTTGATACTTATTTTCATACTGAACTCATCGCCTGATAGTTTGGTTTGTAAGGCCATCTTATTATAGTTTCAGTTTCAGGTTGTGTAAATTTCTTAAAGCTAACAGCTGTATAAGTTACAATTGGCCTATCATTTGATGAGTTTTAGGTGATACAAGAAATATAATGACAACTGTTTTGGTCTCAACTTTTACCAAAGATTATTTTGGAAACAAATGATTTTGATAGATAGAAAATGGAGGCTCATGTGTTTCTCTTTTTTCGGAATGTGCTGTGACATCTTCCCCAAGCTTTACTAAATTAATGTCATATTTAGTCCAAGGATCCTTATGTTGGTAATACTGCCTCTGATCCAGAGTTTTCCTAAACGGGATTAGACGGCCATGTAAACGCGTTTAGACGGTAGATGACGACATAACGTGTAGTTTAGCCCCTAATTGGACCACTAAATGGTTTACCCGTTTAGTCGGTCAAAAACAGAGAAAAACGCCATAAACGGACTGAACAGGATGGAGTTGGGACGAATTTGGACGCCGTTCAAGCCTTATAGGGTCACAGGCGATGGAGGGCCGGAAATCCAGCTGGAGATGGAAAGAAAAGAAGGCGAGATGGAGAACAAGAATCAGCGCCGCCGCCGTCCAACTCCCGCACGTGCGTGCAGGCACCGCCGCGTCCATGCTGTGCGTGCCCACCCAGGAGCCGCCGACCACCAGCCCCGTATGCATGACCCAAGAGCCGGCGAGCCGCCGCCGTCCGCTTGGCGTGAGCGCGGCTCAGGTGAGGAGCATGGGGGCTGAGCATGGAGGAGCACCGGTGGAGTGGAGGGAGGAGCACAGTTGGAGTGGAGGACGGAGCAGGGCTGCAAGAGCTTGAGAGCTTCGGGGAAGAAGGAATGGCGCTGCTGCTGGTGTCTGTCTGCTGGAATGGTTGGCTGCTGTGTGGATAAGGGAAGAGAAACGTGGTCCTGTTGCCAGACCAGCACCTTCTAGATAAGGCAAGTGGTTAGGTGGGTTGGGCCCTTGCTGCTGGGCTGGGCTAGTTCAACATATTTCCCTCCCCTTTCTCTTTTTTCTTATTCTTTTCTTTTTGGTGCTACAGTAGCAAACCGTTTAGCCCGTCTAAACACCGTCTAAACGCGTTTAAACAATTTAAATGCTAAACGGTGCCTCAACGACTATCAAGCGTTTATCGTTTAGGAAACCATTGCTCTGATCCATGGCATATTTTGATATGTCACACTTGTTTGGTAGATATGCCAATGACTCAGAAAATCATATCAATCGCTATTTTTGTTCATGTTTTAGTTCTTGATTGACATCCAAGCCTGTTGATTCTGTTATATATGTGACTGCTAGTATTTTTTGATTTGTTTCATCGAGCTGCATTTGCTTCCTGCTTGGTGCTTCTTTGATGGGATGATTTGGCTTTGCAGGGTCACAAAAGTTACGTTCCAAATATGATTAGTGGTGCATCTCAAGCTGACATTGGTGTTCTGGTAACCATAGATTCACATTATTTGATGAATTTCCTTTTCCTTAGGC
>LAPY01003206.1:45593-62865 GCA_000970635.1 Eragrostis tef | reverse complement strand
CAGATGCGGAACCCGCCGGTCTTCTCGCTGAACCAACGGTGGCTGCTCCCGTGGGCGCCGCACGGCGTGAACCGCGAGCCGCCGCAGGACGCGCAGGGCGCGGGCGGCGCCGGCGCCGTGCCGGCGAGGACGCGCCGGAGCTCCCCGCTCTCGTGGGGGAGCCGCACCTCGCAGGCCGCCGCGCATGCATGATGTTCGATGAATTGCCCGACAAGGCTGGTGTTCAGCTGGAAGAAAGAAAAAGAAAAAGAAAAGAAAAGAAAAAAAAGGTGACGTGGCACTGACGTGTGGGACCCAAGGTGTCACGTCGGACAAAACCGCTCTGAAAACCGCCTAGGGAGTCAAATTGCACCCACCCCTATAGTTGAAGGACTGCGATTACCCGGTTTTGTAATTTAGAGTGTAGATTGCGCTATCCCCAATAGTTGAGAGAGGCGAAAATGACTTTTCTCTTTTTTTTTTTACGGCAAATGACAGGCGCACTGTCCTTTCATTAAGAAGAAAAGAACAGTCTTAGCTTCTTAGCCCTATTAGCAGGCGCTAAGGCAGAGCATCAGAGGTCCAGAGAGAAGAACATGAAAATAAAGATAGGAGCCAACAAGCTGGCCATAAAAAGCTAGGAAAAAGATACATAACAGAACAGCTTAGACAAAGAGGGAAAATTAAGATTGGAGTTGCTCCTGGGTATGGCTGCTTGTTGCCTGTTGTTCGAGATGATGCACAATGCGATGTGCTCTTAGGTAGGTGTCAATTTCCTCCTTCGCAAGCATTGCCACCTGCAAGTATGAACTGTAGCGGTTCTCAAATATGCGTCGGTTCCTTTCCTTCCAGACGTTCCACCATACGTACAACATGGCGCCCGTAAGGAATCGCCTCCCTTCTTTGGTCATCCGCTTCACAGCATCGTGCAACCATTCCGCTACTTCCTTGTCAGTGTTTCCCGGAGCAGGGCAACCTGCAAAATGAACCCAACTACAAACAGTGTGCATTACTTGTTGTGCAAAGGGACAGTGGATGAGTAGGTGATTTGGTGTTTCTTGTTGCGAGCTACACAGGCTGCATATAGCACACTGTCCCCATCCTTTCTTTTCTAGATTATCTGATGTCAGTATTTTGTGGTGCATCGCAATCCATGCAAATAGAGCAACCTTTGGTTCTGTGTTCGCTCTCCAGATTCCGCAGTTTGGCAAGGCTGCGTGAGTTCCCACAAACAGTATTTTGTATGCTGAACCGGTTGAATAAATTCCATTTGCGGTCCATCGCCATGTTATTTGGTCATTTAGCTCATGTTGTAATTCTACTTGCTGTATTGCACTCCACAACCAGACATATTCGTGAAGCTCGCAAGTGGTCGAGATCCTTATGAGGCTTTTAATCCAGTTATCATTCTCGAGTTTCTTGTAAACCGTCCTATTTTTGAATCTGACATGTCTGTACAGGTTCGGGCATTTGAGTTTTAGGACCTCACCAATCAGCCATCTATCTGTCCAGAATTTCGCCAACTTTCCATTTCTGATCTGAATTATGGTGGAAGCAGAGAAGAGATCCTTATCCACCACGTCACAAGGTAGTTGTAGGCCCATCCATGGTTTATCTTCCTCTGTCCAGCTCTGCCATAGCCATCTTTGCCTCAAGGCTCGACCAAAATTTTCTAAATCCATTAATCCTAGACCCCCTAGCTCTTTCGGTAGTTTGACAGTTTTCCAGTTTACTAAGCAATGACCACCAGATGTTCTTTCGTTGTCTTCTCCCTTCCAAATGAAATTTCTTTGTATTTTATCAATCTTCTATACTACCCACTTTGGTAGCTTCATTACCATCGCGTGGTGATTGACTATGGGAGTTAGGACTGACTTTGCTAGCTCCACTCTCGCTGCTTTATTCATTTGCCTGCCTTTCCAGCCAGGCAGTTTGCCACACACTCTATCAATGAGGGGTTGAAATTCTATTTTCCTCAGCTTTCTTGTATGTAAAGGGAGGCCCAAATATACGAGACAGGTTGCAGCTCTGATTTGCAGCCTGCGTTTCATCAGAGGGATGTGACTGGGAATATGATTTCATTTTGAAACTTTCTTTTCTGTCATTCTGTGGACCAAGGTTTACAATACCGTTTTGACCGGAAAAACCGGACCGGATCGAGATGGCCGGTTACCGCGAAAACCGGAAACACCAGACGAAACCGAAACAAAATTCAAATGACAAAATTTGAATCAAAAGACATCGAAATTTTCGGTAAACTGGTCGGGTTTACCGGTAAACCGGACGAAATTTCCGGTAAACCAGACAAGAATTTTGATAAACCGGTTTAGGAAGGAGAAATGAAAAAAAAAATGCAAAAAATTGAAAGTTTCAAAAAATTAAAACAAAAGATATGTAAAAAAACTAGATGCAATTTGCAGCTCAATGGTGGAAACGAAACACGTAGATTCAATTGTTTAGTCTATCAAAAAAATCGAGAAAGCTTGCTGGTTCATAAAAAAAGGTTTTTTCTTTTTTTTTCCTTCATTGTTCTACACAGAAACTTCCTCGAATTTTTGCCACACGAAACGGTCGAATCTACGTGAATGGTTTCCACCGTTGGACTCTAAATTTGATCTAGTTTTTTACGTATTTTTTTGTTTCAAAATTTTTCAAATTTTTATTTTTCTTGAATTTTGAAATGGAAAACCGGACTACCGGGTAAACCAGACCGGACTGGTTTTTTCTCGGTTTTCACGAAAACCGGTCCGGTATTGCAAACCTTGCTGTGGACACAACGGTGAACTGATTTTTGCCAGGAGAAAAGAAACATTGCGTCATTTGGATAAAGTTCAACTTTAATCTCTAATCGTATTAGAGACAAAGGTAAATTTAGAGGCCTCTTTTAAAGAAAGATGGGATGGCTAACAATTTTTTTTTAATTTGGGTTTGAAGAGTGATTATACATAGTAACCATTAGAGAGGCTCTAACATTACTCGAGCAGTCAAAACCTCCAGCACAAACCCCCGGCGCAAGAAGCTCGCTCCACGGCCATGGCCTTCCTCAAAACCCTAAACCCTCTCATACGCAGGAGCCCCACCCCGATCTCTGACCCCAGGCCCCTTCTCCCCCTCCACACCTTCCTCACTTCTTCCTCCTCCTCTTCTCCCCCCCCCTCCCCCCCCCCCCCCCCCCCCCCCGCCGCTCCCTTCGCCGCCGCGGTTCACCCCTACGTTCCCATCCGGTCAGGTGGCCCGTTGTTCCTCTCGTCACCTCCATGGATGCTATCGCAGTCCGCGACGCCGCTCACCGCCGCCGCCGCCGCCCTTGGCGCCAGGCTCCGCAGGGCCCGCTCCCTCGCCGGTGGCGGCGCGCAGGCTGTTGCCGACGCCGTCCGGTGGGAGAACAGGCGGATCTCACGAGGTGAGTCGGAGGACGTGGCGGCAGCGAAGATTAAGGGATGGGGAGGCGAGAGGTTTCTGAATGCGCCCAATTTGGTGTCAATTGGGCGAATTGTCTCAGGTCCTGTCATTGGATGGTGAGTGCTTTCATTCGGTTACCCTTCAGTTCATCACACTGATAGTTGATTAGTCATGTCACGTTTGTCATTTAGATCAAAGCCTAATAGGATATGAACTTTAAATTGTAAATTACCATGGACTGCTTAATACTTTCCCACGGCTTATCCCATGCTTGCATCTGTTGGTAGTGCTTTGATAATTTATAGGTATCCTAAGCTGGAGAGGAAATGAACACCCCTATAGGATGATTTATAGGTATCCTAAGCTGAATAGGAAATGTGCTTCTTTGAGTTTGTTTTACTTGAACACACTTCAATTATCTTGTTCCCTGACATATATAATGGAGTTAAGTTTTGACTGTCGATTAATATTTTGTGATCACATAATGTTTAGAAGAGCGTAAGAGGGCGCAGTGCAACAACTTGAACCAGAATGTATTTCCTGAAAATTGTTTGAATTGCGAGGCGGCTAGCTATCAAGGTTTGCACTCTATCGGGTTAGGCATGGGGATTGCGGGGTTTTTGGAGTCGAAACATTAAAGCCATCAAACAAACCTTGAATTTACCTGTGGTAGACTTAAGTATTTGACCGATCAAGTTTGCAACATATCAGAATGGTACAGAGCTTGCCATGTTTGCATATGTAAACGATACTCCCAAATGGCTCAGCTCACGAGTAAACATGTTTTGTCATTCATATCAGAACCAGGTATAAGATGCCGCTTTTGCTTATTGCATCACAACAGACTGAATTCGTGAAGATGTATCTGAACTGTATAATCTTCAATCTTGATGCTTAACTGTGCCACATCGCCATATCTTTGTTGGCTTTTGAGCTGTCCTGCTTCATTCGTTCTCTGTTTTGAACATTTATCTTCAATCCGCTCATCTTCCTTAAGGTGTAGGTTATCTAACTTTCCATTTTTGTCGAACAGAGGGTCTTCATCTATAATTTGCTAGCAATTTGATTAATCTGCATTTCTGCCGCCTGGATATTTTGATCAAGTTTCAGTACTGCTCTTCTCGAGTTTTTTTTTGTGCCATGCTATGTTGTAGATTATTGTTAGATTGTTGTCCTGCTCATGTTCTAATGAAGTATGTGCGCTTTAGGATGATCGTGAACGAATGGTATCTTCCTGCTTTTGCCACATTGGCCATGTCTGGTGCAAGTGACTGGGTGAGGATTACACCTTTTAGTACTGTAATAATCCGTTAAAATATTATTCACTCCTTGTGTGTTTTTTAACCATAGTTGGATGGCTTTTTAGCAAGAAAGATGGGAATCAATTCTGTTTTTGGATCGTACTTGGATCCGTTGGCTGACAAGGTTCTACTCATCACTAGCTTTATGATTCTTTATTAACATTTATCTATACTGTTAAGCTGATCTGGGATATCTATGGTATTGCCAGGTTTTGATTGGCTGTGTTGCTGTAGCCATGGTTAAAATGGATCTATTGCATCGTAAGTAGATCAACATGCAGCAACATAATTAATTTGCATTTTCTCAAATACATTGGATTATATCTCGAGCTTTTCTCATTAAAATACACTTAATTTGATTCTGATAGTTTTTTATTCCTTAATTGATCAATTTTCTTAACGCATATTCGTTTCCGATTTGAAGCTGGTCTTGTCGGCTTGGTTGTTTTAAGAGACGTGCTTCTTGTGGGTGGTGGCTATACGAAGTTATTACGTTTAAGAGACGTGCTTCTTGTGGGTGGTGCTTTCTACAAACGGGCTTCTAATTTAGGATGGAAGGTACTTCTTAGATACACTTAGTGTATATCTTGGATGGTTGGCAATTAAGCTGATTGTTCTTTATCATACTTGTGTCAGTGGAAGAGTTGGTCAGACTTTGTTAACTTAGATGCAGTTCAACGCGAAAAGGTTGAACCTCTTTTCATCAGCAAGGTGTAGCTCTGTTCACACAACATTTGATCTGGTAGCTTTTAAAAACCTATCTGTGAAAGCATGATTATAATTGACTGATTGCAGGTGAACACAGTATTCCAATTAATGTTGGTTGCTGGTGCCCTTCTTCAGCCAGAATTTGGCACTGATGAGACTCAAGATTACATTACGCTCTTGAGGTAATTCCTTTCTAACTTTTGGTTCTCTAGTTTCTGACTTTTGGTGTGTCCATGAAAACATCTTGGATGTCGTAGTAAACTAATTAAACTATCAGAAATTGCGCTGACATGAGCAGTTGTTCAGTAATTCTGTTATCTTCACGATTTGACGTCCAAAATAAATACTGAAGCAGTAGAATACTTGAATGTGAACATGTGACAATTTTAGGAGGGTGTGGCTACAGAAATCTGATGAGCACTTTGCTAAGGGAATGATGTTTGCTGGAGTACTTCATCTTGCAGTGTTTTATGCTAAATGATTTTTGTTTGCTGCAGTTGGCTAGTAGCTACTACAACAATCGCATCCACGATAGGCTATGGTGTAAAATACTCTCGGATGAGACCAAGAACATGATGAATGTTGCTGCATGCAGTCTCATGGGTGAATTTGCCACTGATGGTGAGGACAGAATGACTGATATCCAGTGACGTACAGATGATGTGGTCTTGAAGTTGCGGCAGCTTCCCTATTTTACAACAGCACGCTAAGTATCAGCGAGCCAATGGATCCTTTAGCCTCCCTGTTTCCCACTTATCCGGTTAAAAGTCTTGAAAAGATTGAAGAAGTGAAGAGCTGCCTCTGAATGAGCTTGAGTTGGAGCAGATTAGACCTTGGGCCTTAAATCTGTAGCTGTTAAATTCCTTTTGTTTTCAAAGCTGCTAGTTGTATTTCAATATTACTTTTCCTCCTTTGCCTTAGATAACACACCAAATTTCTGGAGGTCAAAACCGACAGCGTATTTGGTTCTTAGTCCGCGCAAAGACGTCTTTTGTTACTACCTTTGTACATATGTACTTCAGAATTTCTGTACTGATATAGAAAAACCATGAAGGACGGTGGTTGAGTTGACTTCAAAATGTACCATTTGTGGCGCTCTAGTTCTTGGTTATTTCATACCGTAGATTATTATCGATCGATGCTCCATCTTTTTTTACGAAATCGAGTTGATGAATTTAGTCTAGATCATCGAGTTGTGTTAAGGAAGTGCAAATAATCTAGCTGAAACGTTATTTAGAACCAGATAATCTCCTAGAGAAAAAAGAACGCTATGATTATCTACCCCGCTGCAGGGGCATTTTAGCAATAGAATTGCTTTATAATAATTCATCCAAACAATGTTAGTGCCTTATTTTTGTTTTTGTGAAACTGTAAGTGTAATGGCAGGAAAGTACTGCATAACTTTATAATGAGCTGGCTGTAGCCTTTATAATATCGGATACATTTTTCCATTATCTAAAAATCTACCCCGATCTTGTGAAAAGTGCGATACTACCAAAATCTCACCGAAAACCGGGCGCGTATGCTTGGCTGCTCGCTCCGCCCTTCTTTCACCCTCCCCGCGAAAATGGTCTTCCGGATAAGGACCACCGCCGGTTCTGTCACATGCCTCCGGCCGAGCCCGAGTCCCGCGAAAACTGGGCAGTCTGAGCAGCATTAACCCCGAGACCTAAACCCCTCGGGCCTCGGGCGGCGTCGCCATCCGCCGCGGCGATTTGGAGCGCGCACTGCTAGCACTGCCGGTGAGTTCACCATTCTGCCATTCGTGTACGATGCTTTGTGTGGCATCCGGATTAGCCTGTGTTCCTGCTCTCAAATCACATTTTTTCCCCTTGGTTTTTTGCGAGAAAATCTTTCCCTTATGCTACACAGCACGTTGTGGTGTTCATTACACGAATGCACAACAGAGGGATGTTTCTGTTGGGAGATATTATTTTCTTTGCATCCTAAATAGTTTAGCGGGGAAACCTACAACGCTAGTATTGTTTAATCCCCGCGGGGAGAGGTTCTATTTTATGTGTGGTTCTTAAGAGTTTTTTTTTGGTTAAATACGCGTAAGCAAACCATGGTAGTTTGGATTTTGGACTCGTGATGAAAAGGGGTAGCCTGATGCCTGATATCTGTTTGGGCCATGGAAAAGAGGCAACTCAGTTGTGCTATGCCAGGCATTTCTAGTTTGTCACTTAAAGAGAGAGGTGCTGGAAATTTGGCGATAAAAGACCACCACATCAATGATTGTATAGAACCGAACTTTAAGCAATGCAATAGAACCTGGTAAACAAGTGTCGTTTTTCTTTCACTTCAAATAAACAAGTGACATTGCTGTATGAATGTAAAACCATACCATGCTAGATCTTGGAACTATCAAGGAAATAGTTATCGGGACTTGTGCCCGGGCTCCCTGGCAATTCACTGCTTCATGTTTTTATCGTTGAATGTTTGCATGGCAGGTTTGTGAGGTTAGAAATCCATGATATGTCAGCTATGGCATCAAAGGAAGTCATACGTCTCAACTACGAAGAGTATAAACATTGGAAGCATGAGAAGTTCACTCGCTTTGTTAACAACCTGTTGCTCCTCCGTAATAGAGTAGACTTGCATACATTCCAGCTGCGCTGTGAATCTGAGTACTGGCGTCTCCTAAACTGCAATGATCTGAGAACATGGATTGGTTATGCAGTGAAGCAGAATGTCAAAGTGCTAGATGTGAAGCTGTACCAATATGACAAATCTGTTTTACCACGTTGCATTTTCACCAGCCGCTCCCTTCAGGATCTAAAGTTGGACATGGGGAAAGCTCCTCATAAAGATTATGAACATGAAGGACTTGTGCTGCCAGACATAATAAAGCTTCCTTCTCTCAAAAGGCTGACTCTCCGTGATGTTGAAGTCTATACTTCATCTCTCGAGGACATCATTGCTCGGAGTCCAGAACTAGAAGATTTGCATTTGATAAATTGTGCACAACATCTTGACCTCATAGACTCAAAAGTTCTAAAAAGGCTAACTGTTGATGGCTTTCTAGGTCGAGATAAAGGACTCATTATTGCTGCTCCTTCTCTCATTCACTTTGAGTGCATAGGCTGGCCTCGTGAAGCCATTTCTTGGCAAGAGCGGCCATCTTTAGAGAGTGCACACATAGATACCTGTGGACGCACTTTTGATGGTCAATCTGATTTTACTGGGATTATTTTGAATGCAAAGAGACTTACATTATTTGGTTCTGACATAAAGGTATGCTTCACTATCCTCTAATATTATAAGCGGTTGAATGAAATTTTTAGTATGTTACTATGGTGCATAGTGTCTGCAAATTTCTCTTATCGTATTGCCAAGGTCTTGCTTATATTGAATTAAAAACATGAGCAACCTTGTGTTTCATGAAACAGATGATTGGAGCTTCTACTTACAAGTCAAATATTTACGCTGGTAATTTACAAAAAAACAAAAAGTTGAACTAGTCTATTAGAGCACAGGAACAAAATCACTGAAGTTTTCATGTTCATAGCAATGAACAAAAGTAAGACGTTATGCTTTGATTAGTTGATTACCTTTTTCTGGACCTTTTAGCATGACGGTTGATGCACGAGTTACTTTTCCCTCATACGTTTTGACGGTACCATTTTCTTTTTCTTTGGAACTGAATTTGATGATACTATTACCAACACAGCACGTTAGGTGTCCAGATAAGATAACAAACTCATGTATTGTTACTTGGTTTACCACTTAAAGTAGTATGAAAATGATGCACTAAATATTGGTTGATGTTGCTTTCCAAAGTGAATTAATGTATTTTACCCTGATTTTTTGAGGTAACTATGAATTCAAGTATCCTTTTATATGGCTCATTAGAAGTTATGTAGGTTAGTGTTTTGATGGGCGTATTAACATTATGTTAATACACCCATCAAAACATAATGTAACGCTAGCCTACCCCAACTTGCTTGGTACAAAAGGCTATGTTGTTGTTGTTTGTATTAACACAATGTAATGGGCATGCTGTTCAAATGGGCTGAAAAACGTTTAAATAGTACTGAATGTTCTAGGAAAAAACCCCCACTACTGATACATAGTTAATATTTTTGCTATCGACAATTTTAAGTAGCTTAATGCATTCCCTGATTTTTGGGCACTTTTAGCCATATCCACCAGCCAGTGGTGCTATACATTGCAAAAGTGAACCAGCTGCATGCGAGACCTTCAGAGTTTGAAGGCTACATGCGATTATTTTATTCCTTGTTGATTTAGGTATTTAAGAATCTATTGTTTTTCAGCACCCAAAAAAATGAGGTTGAGTGATTGATTGATGAGTTGAAAGTGCAGCTGTTGCACAAATTGTAGCAATGTTGCCGCCTGCTATGCACATGATCGGCTATTGTGCTTGTTGATGGCTTACCAGTGGAAATTTGGTCACGTTTGGCATGTAAATCATGTAATTTACTGGAATGGAAAAGCATAATCCAAATGCTGCAATTATAAAATATGTTTGTTCTTAATATCACAAATTAAAGATCAGATCGTATTTCTTTGTGTAACTTGTACATTCACAGTATCTCAGTTCCTGTGTGTTTATGCATCAGGAAATAAAATGCATTTCTTTTGGAAAGATAAATGTAAATCTGTTATAGCTTTTTGTATCAGATGTTACAAAGAGCTATTTGTTAAGTTCTATGATATGTTGTCCGATGGTAGCAGTTATGTTTCTCAACTTATTGATTTCGCCAAGATTAATCCCACCCTCTTGAAATGCAAGGTTATGTTGGAGAAGGAACGGCCAACATGCTCCGTTTTTGATAATCTAACAACTCTCAAAATTGGTGATTGGTGTTTGATGGACTTCAATGTTGTACTTCACTTCCTGCAGCTTTCACCGAGACTAGAAAAACTTGTCTTGAAGTATAGAAAGGTACACCGCAGTCAATATCATTGCCTTTTATTGTCTGGACAAATGACGCTAAAATTATATTTCTTTCTTTCTTTCTTATGGCTAAGGGAACAACAAAAGGAGCAGAAACGGACTCAACGCCAATCCCTGAAATGCCCTTTCAGTGCCCACTCCTTGAAACAGTCACAATACAATGTTCCAAGGATGATGATGGAATTGAGAAGATTGTGAATGCTATGGTAGCGAATGGTGTCAGCTCGGAGAAGATACATGTCGAATTCTATGAAGATATCAAATGGAGCAACATAGCTGAGAGGAAGCGTGTGAGACAAGAAGAGGATAAAGAGCGGAGTATCTTAGAAAAGAAATTGAAGAAAAGACAAGAATGGGTAGATGATACGATTGACTCTGATATCGACGATGATGAGATGGAGGAAACTTTTGGCTATGAATACGATGATCCTGATGATTTCTAGAGCCCAGCTTGGCGTGTTACTGCTCCTCACCTGTTTACTTTCTTTATGCACTGTGTGTGCCCTGCACTCCCGAATATTTTGCAGTACTATGTTCGGAAAGCTTAGTGTTATTGACTCCTCTTAATCTAGTCTACTAGTGACACTAAATATCAGTGACTTCAAGTCAAAAACAAGTCAGCAACTTGTGATTTCTGGTTTCCGCAGCACCTAGTCGATCGGAACGGTATGATTATTTGCAATGTTTACATTTTGGGCACGACTGGGCTGTGTCTTGGTTGTGAGCTATGTGATATCATGAGGTTTGACAGGCCATGCTCAATTTGTTTTTTTGCTACAGTCGGCTTGTAGATACATCAACAATCACTTCCACGGTAGTAGGTTTATGTTGCTAAATACACACTATTTAGATAGAGAAATCAATGGCTACTGTTGCACGCGCTCTTTTGAGTCTCGAAAGCTTCGACGATATTCAGTGACATATTGGCAAGTACTTCTATCATGCAGGCAGAGCCCTGAAGCTGCCTTGAAGCTGAGCAGAAGTGCTGTGTTATACTTATATAGCAGCTGAGCAGGATTTTAGCAGTGTAGCCTTTGCACGAGTGACGAAAACACATGTTCATGTTCTGTGCACTTGTACATATGTAACATGTTACCGAAGGTCTTATTAAAACATGGCAAATATTTAAGTGCTAAAAAAAACTCCGGTTCTAGGAGGTCCACCGGCAGCCGGCTTCAGAAAGCCCCATTTGGTTCGGTGACTCGGCCGCACTCCTTCGCCAAGCGCGAGTCCCAAGTCTTCGGCCACGGCACGAGAGCAGCATTAAGCCCTAGACCTAAACCCCTGGGGCCTTAAGAGGATAAAGAGCGGAGTATCTTAGAAAAGAAATTGAAGAAAAGACAAGAATGGGTAGATGATACGATTGACTCTGATATCGACGATGATGAGATGGAGGAAACTTTTGGCTATGAATACGATGATCCTGATGATTTCTAGAGCCCAGCTTGGCGTGTTACTGCTCCTCACCTGTTTACTTTCTTTATGCACTGTGTGTGCCCTGCACTCCCGAATATTTTGCAGTACTATGTTCGGAAAGCTTAGTGTTATTGACTCCTCTTAATCTAGTCTACTAGTGACACTAAATATCAGTGACTTCAAGTCAAAAACAAGTCAGCAACTTGTGATTTCTGGTTTCCGCAGCACCTAGTCGATCGGAACGGTATGATTATTTGCAATGTTTACATTTTGGGCACGACTGGGCTGTGTCTTGGTTGTGAGCTATGTGATATCATGAGGTTTGACAGGCCATGCTCAATTTGTTTTTTTGCTACAGTCGGCTTGTAGATACATCAACAATCACTTCCACGGTAGTAGGTTTATGTTGCTAAATACACACTATTTAGATAGAGAAATCAATGGCTACTGTTGCACGCGCTCTTTTGAGTCTCGAAAGCTTCGACGATATTCAGTGACATATTGGCAAGTACTTCTATCATGCAGGCAGAGCCCTGAAGCTGCCTTGAAGCTGAGCAGAAGTGCTGTGTTATACTTATATAGCAGCTGAGCAGGATTTTAGCAGTGTAGCCTTTGCACGAGTGACGAAAACACATGTTCATGTTCTGTGCACTTGTACATATGTAACATGTTACCGAAGGTCTTATTAAAACATGGCAAATATTTAAGTGCTAAAAAAAACTCCGGTTCTAGGAGGTCCACCGGCAGCCGGCTTCAGAAAGCCCCATTTGGTTCGGTGACTCGGCCGCACTCCTTCGCCAAGCGCGAGTCCCAAGTCTTCGGCCACGGCACGAGAGCAGCATTAAGCCCTAGACCTAAACCCCTGGGGCCTTGGGTGGCGTCGGCCTTCGTCGCGGCGGCTTGGGGACGGCAGCCCTCCGCCATCCGCATTGCCGTTGAGCGGTGAGGTCACTTTCTGCCGTTTCTTGTACGCTTGCTGTGTTTCGCTCTAGGATCAGCGCGTGTTCTTCCTTACAAAACATTTTTTTTCTCCCTTTGTTCTTCTTCCCGGAGAAAAATCTTCCCCTATCTTGCGCGTCGTCGCTTTCGTCTGCGAATACATAAGAAAAAGTTGTTTCTGTTCGAGAGGAGGCATTCTTTTTTCTTTTATTACACTCAAATAGTTTTGTCACTTCTGTGGGAAAAAAATCTGCAAAACTAGTACTTATCCTACTCGCTGCAGGAGAGTTTAGGCTGCTTTCATGGTTTGGGTTTGTGATGATAAGCTGTCCAGATTTTGCCTAATTCGAGCAAAATTTCTTAGTACTTCTCTATTAGGTGTTGGAAAAGGGGCAATCAGTTGTGCTGTGCAAACTGCAAACCAGTTCTGGTTTTGCCTTTAGGCCCTGTTTAGTTTTGAAGGGGAGGGATTTAATCCCCCTCAATGTCCTAACCGGAGATAGCCTTAATGGTTTTTGGAATTGCTCTTGTGTGGAACTACCTAATTTGGCGATAAAGGTCACCACAGTAGTTATAGTTATGATATACAGAACCAAGCTTGCAGACACGCAACAAGGACATGCTAAACAAGTGACACTATCTTTTTGATGCAACTAACATGCTAGGTCTTGGAAATTGGAGCTATCAAGAAATAGTTATCGGACTCTTATACTTTACCGCCGGTGGAATCTCTGCTTCATGTGTTTATTGTTCAATGCTTCATGGCAGGTTTGTGGAATGCAAGGCAAGGCTGCTGTGGCATCAAGCAAAATCATACTTCTCAACTTCAGTGAATTTGAACATTGGAAGCATGAGAAGTTTTCTCGTTTCGTTAACAACTTGTTACTCCTGCATGCTAAAGGAGACTTGCATACATTCCAGTTGCACTGTGAATCTGATTGCTGGCGGCTCCTAAACTGCAATAATTTGAGGACGTGGATTGGCTATGCAGTGAGGCAGAATGTTAAAGTGCTAGATGTGAAGCTGTATCAATATGACAAGACTGTTTTACCACGTTGCATTTTCAACAACCGCTCCCTTCAGGATCTGAAGTTGGACATGGGGAAAGCTCCTCATAAAGATTATGAACATGAGGAACTTGTGCTGCCAGACATAATCGATCTTCCTTCTCTGAAAAAGTTGTTTCTCTGTGATGTGGAAGTGCATAATTCATCTCTCAAGGAAATTATTGCTCAGAGCCCTGGTCTAGAAGATGTGCATTTGATAAACTGTGCTCATCACCTTGAGCTCATAGACTCAAAAGTGCTAAAACGGCTAGCTATCGATGGCTGCATAGATGGAGACAAAGGACTCACAATTGCTGCCCCTAATCTGATTCACTTTGAGTGCACAGGCTGGCCACTGGATGATATCTCTTGGAGGGAGCAGCCATCTCTAGAGAGTGCACACATAGATACTTGTGGTTGTGGAGATACCTTTGATAGTTAATCTGATTTTACTGGGGCTTTTTTGCATGCCAAGAGACTTGCCTTGTTTGGTTCCGACATAAAGGTAAGATATGTGCCTCTGTATCGTTGCCAATATGCTGAATGAGAATTGGGTTCAAAAAGGTATATAAGGGTGCTAAAATATTGTGCAGGGAGTATACTACTATACTTGGTTGTAGTTTTTGCACATTTTTTGTATTTGGTTCTTGTTTTTGCACTGTTGCTTACATTTAACTAAAAACCTGAGAAGTGTCATGTTTCACAAAACAAAATTAAAATAAGTAAAACAGAGCATGTTCGGTCTTCGACTTTCTACTTAGGGCTCTTTGGTTTAACGCCCACAGGCACCCGACCAAGTTTTTGGTTGTCGGTGGGAGCCCTCAATACGTTTGGATTGAAGCCAACGTGCTCGTGCTAGTTCCGGGGCTCATTTGGTTTAACACCCACATGGCTGCGTCTCTACTGTTTTCTGTGCCTGCACCAGTGTTAAACAGGGTGGCGGAATCTCTCGCTAACTATTTGGCATGCCAGCTATTGTGTTTGGTCAGCGTGGGTGCCAACCAAATGCCTCTTTAAACCACTAGCTCTTAGCCCCTGTTCCAAACCTCTAAAACTAATAATTAGTTAGCTAATGGCAAGTAGCAAAATATTAGTCAGATAATTATTAGCTAGCTAACTATTAGCTGAGGGTGTTCCAAACCTTTAGCTAATAAACTAGCTAACTATTAGTTTCTATTAGCTGGGTTGGATCAGCTAATAAATTAGTTGTTAGCTAGAAGTTAGCTAATTATTAACTGAACTATTTGCTAGAGGTGTTCCAAATCTTTAGAGATAATTTTAACAACTATTATCTCTAGAGGTTTGGAACAGGGCCTTAGGGCACATGGATCAGATTAGTTGTGTTCTACAGCAGTTAATGAAAACAAGATATTGACCGGCCTCTGTTTTGGAATGCTTAATTTACCGTTTGACAAATCACATGAACATTGGTCCTTAAGATACCTTTTACCCTGTAACGATTAGATTGGCAACACAATATAGATGCCACAAAACAAACTCCTGTACACCCCATTTCTTGACGTACTACATAAGGACTAGCATTAAATGTTCGCTGGAGTTGCTTTCTGAAGTGCAATTCATGTACTTTGCCCTGTCGTTATGGTGAATTCCAAAGCAGGAATCTATATTATATCCTTTTATAAGGTTCTTCAGTATTTAACTAGTTATGTATGTTGTTGTTTAAAGCTGGGGTATATGGATATTATTATGGCATTTTCCCGCCTAGAGTAACTTTGATGTGAAAAAGTAATGCCAGTGAGGGACTGAGGGCAGTACTGTTCCGTTAACTAATAGTCTTGGTACCGAAAGTTGTTCCAAGTAAGAAGCCACTACTGAACCCAGATTAATAATTTTCAATGCAATTTAAGTATTCCTGAATGCATTTCCTTTTCATATTTCTGTGCTTTTAACCATATTGACCAGAACAATAGTGCTATGTACCGCAAGTCTGGAAGCTGAATTGGATATTTTAAGCATCTATTGGAATTAAGCAGAACAAAAAATTAGGTTGATCAATTTTTTTTTCATGATTTGAAGGAGCAAACAGACAACATTGCTGCTTGTTATAGACATGACCAACCATTTATGTCTGTTGATGGTTTTGCAATAGAGATTTTGATCTTATTGGGTAAGGAAATAATATAAGTCTCAAGAATGAAAAAAAATCTAAATCTTTAAATGTGGTCATGTTTTCTCATGACTTGTTGGTGCATCTGCAGTTTCTCTTTCCTGTGTATTATTGCCCTGGGAAAAAATAACGTTAATCTATCAGGAGTTCTTTAGTGAAACTTTGGAGATGATGCCTTTTTTATTTATACCGAATTAATTGTTTGTCGTGGTTCAAAAGCATGCTGTTTGTCAGGTTCCATGATTTGTACAATGGCAGCATTATATGTGCGCCAATTTTTTTCTCGGATTATTTATTTGCTACCATTATGCTTGGCAATATCCTTATTTTCGTTACATCCTAGCTATGACTAATCCCAACCCTCTTGAAATGCAAGGTTATGTTGCAAAAGGAACTGCCCACATGCTCTGTATTTGAGAGTCTTGCAACTCTCGAAATTGGTGAATGGTGTTTGACTGATGACTTCAATGTTGTACTTCGCTTCCTCCAGCTTTCACCGAGATTAGAAAAACTTACCTTGAAGCATAGAAAGGTACACGCCACATTTAAAATCATTGCCTCTTTTCATCTGTTGAAAATTCACTAAAATGTTCATGTTTCCCTTTATTTCTTGTACTATCTTTAGCCTAAGGAATCAACAAAAGATACAGGGACAGATTCTATGCCAATGGCTGCAACGACTTTCCAGTGCCCGCTCCTTGAAACAGTCACAATACAATGCTCCAAGGATGATGACCAAAACGAAATTGATAAGATAGTCAAGGCTATGGTAGCGAACGGCAGCAGCTTGGAGAAGATACATGTCACTTACTATGAAGATATCCGAAAGAGGGAGCTAGCTGAGAGGAGGCTTGCGGGACAGGAGGAGAAGGCACGGGGCAAGTTGGAGAAAATATTGAAGAGAAGTCGAGAATGGGTAGATGACTTCAACGACTACGAGACGGAGGATGAGGACGAGGAGATGGATGAGTATGACGATGAGGACGATGAGCTTTTTTAGTTATTAGGGAGACTTGTGTTGGTGGCGTAAGTGTTAAAGTAGCGTACTCTGCTCCTGAGTGCTGAACCTCGGAGCAGCAGGTTTATCTGCATGTTGAGGCTATCTGCACTTCCATTTTGAGCATACTATCTTAGTTTCACATGTCTTGGAACCCTTCGTCTGTAAGTTATTTGGCTGCGAGGTGGGGTCTATTTGTTGTGCCGCAACACTCCATCTGATAACTAGACGCGTTTCATTTGTTTTGTTTTTTCTTTTTGGAAACTGACGCGTTTGGTTTTGGCAGAACCCAAAACGTGATCTGGCTCACCCAGTTCATTTTTTCCCCTTATCTTGCAATAACTGCCGTTCGAAATGGGTTGATTGAGCCAGAAGGCCTGTAACTGGGCCACGGAGGGACCTTTAAACGGAAGACGTGCTCTCCCTCAAAAAAAAAAA
>LAPY01003206.1:32193-43705 GCA_000970635.1 Eragrostis tef | reverse complement strand
GGTGGCGCGTGGCCGTCGCCGAGCCCTCGCTGTGGCGGCACATCGACCTGGACGTCAACGACGCGGCGGGGTGGCCGGCGATGGCGCGCGCCGCCGTGGACCGCAGCGCTGGCCAGTGCGAGTCCTTCAGGGGCCACGCTGACGCCGGCTTCCTCGTCTACCTCGCCCAGAGGTTTGCAGATTATTAAACACGCACCCAATCCCAATCCATCAAGATAAAACTGCACAGGTTCGCTCACGTGCTATTGCCTGATACTATATACTATTCAGATCGCCTTCCCTACGGAGCATCCATGTCACGTCGTCTTTCTACTTTGACATGCGCGGAGAAACATTCGTCGAGGCGGTGATCAAGAAGCTCCCGCTGCTGGAGCGTCTTGTTCTGTCGCTCGGCATCTTCGATGCATAGTCAGAGGTGATGGACGCCTTTCCTCGACCACTGCCCCCGCTTGGAGCTGCTCGACTCCGGCGGCTGCTAGAGGGGTGAGCGCAGGATCAAGGACCTGCGGCTGCCGAATGCCATCCCCAGCTGCCCCTGCCTGCATCCAGCATGTTCAGGAGTATGCAGACGAGCATGATGATTGATCATGCGAGGAGATTAGCTAGTAGCCAATTAATCGTTCAATCGACCGCGGTGTTTTTTATTTTTATGTGTTGCACGATGAGTTTCCTTAAACGTTGAGTTATTATCGACGCTCAACATTTTCGTAAATGTGAGCTTATAATTATTATCACCTGCATATTGGATTTTTGGAGTACTATATATGTCCTGCGAACTATATTGGTGTTCGAGACTTCATGTTACATGCAGTTACAAAACTTACAAAAAAAAACTTACAAAGTTGTTTATCAATGTGCTTCTGGTTGCTCGTCTGCGCAACAAGTAAATCTGGACGCAGCAAATGTACCTGTCCCCTTTCGTTTTTAAGCATGGCTGTCGTCCCACATCTACGTACAATTTTTTTAGGAGAATCCCTCAAAAAAAAAATACTACCGTGCGAGTAGAAAACATGGGCCGAATTAAGAAACAACTTATGGGCCTTTGCCATCCGGGGAACATCTGGGCCGGACGGCCCTTTCTACCTCAATAATCCGGGGAACCCGCTCGCCGGCGTCGCCGCCAGTCCCTTGCCCTCTTCACCCCCCCCCCCGCCGCCGGCGGCTTCTCCGTCCACTGCTGCCGCCGCTTCCTGCGGTCTGTTCGGGATTAAGCCTCACCTTCCAGGTGATCACTGTTTCTTCTCATTTTGTTAGTTGTCCTAATTTTGCTTTCACGAATCCATTATTCTCAGGTAGGGTTTGGCTTTATTCTCAATGATGAAACTCAAATCATCCATTATTCCCTTTCGGATTCTGTTAGAATTAGATTTGTGTGCTTCATGGTTTAGAGCAAGCATTGGGCTCCAATCCATTTATGACTCATCCCAATATCCCATGATCCATGGTTCGATTGCGATGGCGCATATGCAGTTCATTACTCGTTCCAAAATTTGAGGGTTCACGCAACTGCAGTCCGTTCCTGAGATGCAATTCATGGGAATGTCTTTTTTATTTTTCCCTCTTTGGTTCGTGGCTTCATGTAGTAATTGTTGAATACTTGCATTGCAGGTTCTTTAGGTAAGGAATCAAGGAAGGGCTGCTATGGAGTCAGCCGATGAGCAAGGAGTGGAAACTTCTGAAAGTGCCATTGATCGGATCAGCTCACTTCCTACTGAGATCCTACACAATATTCTGTCCCTTGTGTGGATGAGAACTGTTGTGCGGATGTGCAGGTTGTCTAGGAGGTGGAGGCACTTGTGCGAGTCTTTGCAGTTCATATGTCTTAGAAGCCGAGACTTTGAAAGTTGGAGCAATGCGAAGTTTACTCGTTTCCTCAACAACCTGTTCCTCCTCCGTGCTAAAGTCGACTTACATACATTTCAGCTGCATTGGTGCTGCACCCGTTCTCTAGAATGCAATGATGTGATGATGTGGATTGCCTATGCAGTGAAGCATAATGTCAAAGTGCTCGATGTGGAAGTGGCTGGTTATGATCGTACTTTTCTACCTCATTGCATTTTCACCTGTCCATCTCTTCAGGAGCTTAATTTACAGTTGGAAGGAGTTTCTGATGAGCTTATGTTACTTATGCTTCCAGTCACAATCAATTTTCCCTCACTCAGAAAATTGAGACTCGCTGATGTGGAAATGTCTCAAGTATCTATTGACCGAATAATTTCTCAAAGCCCTGTCCTAGAAGACTTGGAATTGAAAAACTGTGCAAGATATTTTAATCTCATAGACTCAAAAGTGCTAAAAAGGCTAGCATTTGATGGCTTCGAAGATTGTGGTTATCGTGAGAGGTTGACGGTTGCTGCCCCTCAGCTCATTCACTTTAAGTGCATAGGTTGTCCACTGGATGATATTTCTTGGAGAGGGCAGCCATCTTTAGAAAGTGCACACGTAGAGACTAGTGGGCATACATTTGATGGTGAATGTGATTTTACTGGAATTATTTCGCATGCTAAGAGACTTGAATTATTGACTTTCAATGGTTCTGACGTAAAGGTATGCTTCTCAATGACAAGTCAACTTTTGAATGGAAACTATATGGAAACAATGCTACTATACTTGTCTTGTACTCTTTTTGTGTGTTTCTTGTATTCGTGGCGGGTGTAGGTGTAGCTAATAATCATTGTAATCACAAGAATCAAACTTGTCGAGTTATAGAGAAATGAATGAGGCTTTATTCTTTGATTTTATATCTCTTAGTTTTATTACCCAAGTATTCATAGAGAATGATAGTTGAGTTACTTCGCCCATTATGTTTGTGTGAAGATAAAATTACCCATGCGATGCAAGTATATAACTGTGTTTTCTTTTTTAGATATCTGTATAATACCATTACTTGATTCATCACCGCATATCAAGATGATTAGAATTAAATGCATTAAGAATTGTTTTATTTTTCAAATTGCAATCACACATTTGTCCATATCTAAAATGTGTTGAAATCAGTACTTGATAGTTCTCCTTTCCAATATTCTTCACTAGTTAGGTATGTTGGCATTCAATGCTTGGGAGTTAAGATAATTTCATGCCCCATTCTTGCAATTCGGATGGGTTTTGAATGTCAAATTCTATAATGTTGAGTTTAACATATTGTTCAATGAACAATAAATTGGCCCTGAGACAGAATATTGTTCGAAAAACTGATAAGGTAATAAACCACCACTAAAGCTGAGTTAATATTTTGCTATACTTGACTTATAGATTTCCTGAATGTAGATTTAATTTCTATGCTATTATCATTTTCACCATAACGGGACTCCAAAATTATGACTGATATCATGTCTAGCTGTGGATGACACATTCAAAACCTGTTTGATATGTCTATTTAAACAGTCAAGTTCCAACAACTATATAAGTATAGACAGTGCTGCCTACTTGAACATGATGAGTATTATGTTTGCTGATGTTTCAATAGCAGTAATCTTAGCCCAACTGTTATATCTTGAACAATTCGTAAGGAACATGTACGGATGTACCCCTCTCCCCTAACTTATGTTGTGACATGTGGATTTCTGAACATGATATGTTGATATAAAGAAAATATTTATTCTGAAAACCGTAAGGTTGATCAGATCATATTTCTGATTGTTGCGATTTTTGGTATATCTTTTTGTATCTTTACTCTGTACTTACGCCCAATACAGGAGCAGAGAAATTTGTGCAGACAGTTCGTTATTGAAACTTTTGATCTGTTAGCATGTATCTTTAAAGTTAATTATTAGTTGTGTTACAAAAGCTTATGGCGAACAAAGTTTCATTATAATATAGCTAATATCATGCTTAGCAATATCCTGGTTTTGGTTTTATCCTAGTAATGGCTGAGTGGCTGACCAATCTTCCTGAAATGCAAGGTTATGTTGGAAAAGGAACTGCCCACAAGCTCAGTATTTGAGAACCTTGAATTTCTCCAAATCGGCGACTGGTGTTTGACTGATAACCTATACATTATACTTCGCTTCCTCCAGCTGTCACCAAGATTACAAAAATTTATTCTAACACATAGAAAGGTATGCTGCACGCTTTAACCATCAGCCTTTTTCTGTGGGGTTAATCTCTAAAAGGTACTCGGTTTTCTTTGTCTCTAGCTTCCCAAAGCAGGAAAAAGAGCAGGAGCAAATGCTATGCTGAGTACTGAAATGGCATTCCAGTGCCCACACCTTCAAGAAGTAATAATACACTGTTCCAAGGGTGACGAGGGAATTGATACCATGGTGAATGCAATGGTAGCGAATGGGGTCAGCTTGGGGAAGATACAAATTACTTTCTATGAAGACATAGTAGCGAAGTGCCTTTTGGAGGTGGCCCGCAAGACACAGGAACGGAGGAAGCAATTTGGCATCTTTGAGAAGACACTGAATGAAAATCCAGAATGGGTAGACAATAGTAGTTATGCAGGGAGTGACTCTGATAACATCAATGATGATGATGGTGACAACGATGATGAGTCGGGGGATGAAGACGAAGACGAAGATGCTGAGTCGGGGGATGAAAATGGCGACGACGATGAGATGGAGGATGAAGACGATGACGATGAAATGGGGGATGAAGACGATGACGATGACATGGAGGATGAAGATGACGGTGACGATGACATGGAGGAGGATGGTGTCAATGAACATGACAATGATGATCGCTAGAGCTCAGTGTGGTGCGCTATTGCATCATCATATATCCATTTTCCAGCACTATGAACCGAGAGATGGGTTTAGTGACTTGAACCAAACGTCAAACATCATCTAGTAGTGAAACTTAGTGGCATCAGGTTTAAATTATCTTTTTTGTGCTCGTGACTGCTGTACCTCGGAGCAACATGTTATGCAGGACATATTTGTTCATGGTGTTTCATTTTGAGCGTGGTTGTACATTATCTTCTCAACATCTTGTTGAACTGTATTTCTGAGCTGTTCATTGGTAAGAGGCAGACGGCGCTGGAGGCTTTGTGAGCTTCAGGCCGAATCGTATCTACTCCTTCCTCCAGTCGTCCATCTCCGCGACACGCCCCACCCCCCAGCCGCCATCTCCAACGCCGCAGCGCTCGAGGCCGACCTCCTCGCCGCCATCATCGAGGACAACTCGGATGACGCCTCGCTCGCGTTCAAGTCCCTGTCTGCGGCAGGCGCTTATGTCCCCCCTCGCGCTCGGCCTGAAGCGAGCGTTGTATTCCTACTGCATGCAATGATGTTCTCATAGGTTGCAAGTTGCAACACACGGACCGAATAGAGAAAGTACACATGGGCCTTTGCCATCCGGGAACATATGGCGGAACGGCCCTTCCTACCTCAATAGCCCACGAGCAGCCTCTGAACCTCCCTCCACTCGCCGCCAGGCGCCAGTCCCTTCCCTTCCCTCGTCTCTCTGACGGTTCCTCCGCCCGCCGGCGGCGGCTCCTCTGTCCGCTGCTGCCGCCACCTCTCCTGCGGTCTGTTCGGGGTTGAGCTTAGTAGTCCTATATTTTCTTTGACGGATTCATTTGTTCTTGCCTTTCGGACGATCATGAAACCCAAATTATCCGTTCTTACCTTTCGGATTCTGTTTGTGTGCTGCTTGGCTTCAACCAAGCATTGTGGTCCAATCGTCAGAGGTGATGGGCGCTCTCCTAGACCACTTCCCCCGCTTGGAGCTGCTCGACGCCGGCGCGCGGCTGCTACACCAATTGCGCATTATTAGGATACAGGATGCGAGAGAGACGTGAGCGCAAGATCAAGGACCTGCCGCTGCCGAAAGCCATCCCCAGCTGCCCCTGCTGCATCCAGCATGTTCAGGAGGATGCGGACGAGCATGATGGATCATGCGAGGAGTAGCCAATTAATTATTCAATCGACCGCGGTGTTGTTGATTTTGATTTTTTTTTGTGTGTGTGTGTGTTGCACAATGAGTCTCCTAAACGTTAGTTATTAATCGACGCGCTACATGTTCCTAAATGTGAGTTTTATATAATTACTATCGCCTGCATATTGGATTTTGCCACATACTATGTCCTGGGGATTATATTGGTGTTGGTGACTTCATGTTACATGCAGTTACAAAACTTACAAAGTCGTTTATCAATGTGCTTCCGGCTGCTCGCCTGCAGCTCTGCGCAACAAGAAGTAAACAACAAGACGGTGTTTCCATGGAAGCGTATATGGGAAATCAGATGCCCAAACAAAGTTAAGCATTTTGTGTGGAGACTAGCACATAATAGTCTTCCTTTGCGCAGAAAGTTGCAGAGCAGAGGGATGGATGTGGATACCAGATGTCCAATGTGCAAAAGACTTGATGAGGATGGCGGTCATTTGTTTTTTAAGTGCAAGTTCTCACGTTCAGTCTGGAGGGAGCTTCTGTTAGAGGATAAAAGAATAATACTTGGTGACCAAGGTTCGGTAATAGAAGTGCTCTGGAGGATATGGCAATGGGATTCTGAAACCCAAATAAAAGTGATCACCACGTTATGGGTCATATGGTCATCGAGGAATGATGTGAACGCAGGAGATGCAGTGAGGACACCTGCTAGTACTGCTGCTACGATCATACGCCAATTCACTGAATTTATTGAGCAATATAAGCAGTCTAGTGCAAATAACGAACCTGCAAAAATGTGGCATCGACCGTCAGCTGATTATGTTAAGATTATTATTGATGGTTCATTCTATGAGCAACAGAAGTCTGGTGGCTGGGGATTTGTATTACGGGATGAGCATGGAAATGTGATAGGATCGGGAGCAGGTACAATTGGTCATTGCAATGATGCATTGCAAGCTCAAGCGACTGCTGCTGTTCAAGGCCTGATATTTGCTATGGATATTGGCATATCAAAACTAGAGCTGGAGACAGATGCCTCTATCTAAAGACTGCACTCACCTCATCGTCGTTGGACTTATCAACGAATGGAGTTCTTTTCAAAGATATTAAATTTTTTATGTATACAAGGTTTAACTCTGTCCGGGTTTTGCATAATCCAAGTCATGTAATGCAGTAGCTGATGCATTAGCAAAGCTAGGCGCTAATTTGGGGCTTGGAGCAGTTCAGCTCTGGCCTGATTGTAATCCCGCTGCTGTAAACCATCTTGTGGCCGCCGATCAGGCGTCCGCCTCTGGTTAATGGAAGTTTTTTCCATCTAAAAAAAAGTAAATCTGACGCAGCAATATACATGTCGCGATTCGTTTTTAAGCATGGCTGGCTGGCTGCAGAGTGTCGTGCGAGTAGAAAGAAGGAAACCGTGCGAGTAGAAACCATGGGCCAAATAGAGAAAGAACTCTGGGCAGAACGGCCCATTCTACCTCAATAATCCACCAGCAGCCTCCGCACTCCACTGTCCCCTCGCCGCACGGTCCCCCCCCCTGCCGGCGGCAGCTCTCCGTCCACTGCTGCCGCCGCTTCCTGCGGTCTGTTCGGGGTTAAGCCTCACCTTCCAGGTGATGACTGTTTCTTCTCATTTTGTTAATTATTGTCCTAATCTTGCTTTCACGAACTCATTATTCTTGGGTAGGGTTTGGCTTTATTTTCAGCGATGAAACCCAAATCATCCATTGTTCCCTTCCGGATTCTGTTAGAATTACATTTGTGTGCTTCGTGGTAGACCAAGCATTGCGGCCCAATCCATTTTTGACTCATCCATGATCCATGGTTCGATTGCGATGGCACATGCAGTTCATTACTCGTTCCGAAATTTGAGGATTCAGGCAACTACAGTCCGTTCCTTAGATGCAATTCATGGGAATGTCTTTTTCATTTTTCCCTCTTGGTTCGTGGCTTCATGTAGTAATTGTTGAATACTTACATTGCAGGTTCCTTAGGTAAGGAATCAAGGAAGGGCTGCTATGGAGCCAGCCGATGAGCAAGCAGTGGAAACTTCTGAAACTGACATTGATCGGATCAGCTCACTTCCTACTGAGATCCTACATAATATTCTGTCCCTCGTGTGGATGAGAACTGTTGTGCGGATGCGCAGGTTGTCTAAGAGGTGGAGGCACTTGTGCGAGTCTTTGCAGTTCATATGTCTTAGAACCCAAGACTTTGAAAGTTGGAGCAATGTGAAGTTTACTCGTTTCCTCAACAACTTGTTCCTCCTCCGTGCTAAAGTTGACTTGCATACGTTTCAGCTGCATTGGTGCTGCAGCCGTTCTCTAGAATGCAATGATGTGGATTGCCTATGCAGTGAAGCATAATGTCAAAGTGCTCCATGTGGAAGTGGCTGGTTATGATCGTTCTTTTCTACCTCATTGCATTTTCGCCTGTCCATCTCTTCAGGAGCTTAATTTACAGTTGTTACCAGATTCTTATGGATATAGGCCTATGCTTCCATGCACAATCAATCTTCCTTCACTCAGAAAGTTGACTCTTGCTGATGTGGAAATATCTCAAGTATCTCTTAACCAAATTATTGCTCAGAGCCCTGGCCTAGAAGACTTGGATTTGACAAACTGTGCAAGATATTTTAATCTCATAGACTCAAAGGTCCTGAAAAGGCTAAGCCTTAATCGGTTCTATGATTGTATTGAAAGTTTTACAGTTGCTGCCCCTCAGCTCATTTACTTTAAGTGCATAGACTTTCCACTGGAAGATATTGCTTGGAGAGGCCAGCCATCTTTAGAGAGTGCTCACATAGAGACTAATGGGGACACATATGATGCTCAATCTGGTTTTACTGGAATTATTTCGCATGCTAAGAGACTTGAATTGAATTTCGATGGTTCTGACGTAAAGGTATGCTTCTCAAAGACACGCCAACTTTTGAGTGGAAATTATGTGGAAACAATTCTGTTATACTTTCTTGTACTCTTTTCGTGTGTTTCTTGTATCTGATGGATGGCAGGTGTGGCTAATATTCAATGGAATCACAAAAATCAGACTTATCGAGTTATATAGAAATGAATGAGGCTTTATTAGTTTCTTTTATATCTTTTAGTTTTACTGCCCAATTTATCGTAAAAAATGGTAGTTGAGTTACTTCACCTGATTGGCTAAAGATAAGGTTGCCGACACAAGTATATAACTGTGTTTTCTTTTTTAAAACATCTGTATAATATCATTACTTGATTTACTTCATATAAATATCATGAGATTAAATGCATAAAAAAGTTTTCTTTTTTCAAATTGCAATCGCGCATTTGTCCATATCTCAGAGGTGTTGAAATCAGTATTTGGTAGTTTTCTTTTCCAAGATTCTTGCCAAGTTACGTATGTTAGCACTCAAGCTTGGGTGTTAAGATAACGGCATGCCCTTTTTGTGTTCAATTGTTGCCCAACTGTTATATCTTGAACAATTCGTAAGGGACATGTGCAGATGCACCCCTCTCCCCTAACTTATGATTGTGACATGTGGACTTCTGAACATGATATGTTGATATAAAGAAAATGTTTATTCTGAAAATCGTGAGATTGATCAGATCATATTTCTGATTGTTGATTTTTGGTATATTTTTGTGTAATGTATCTTTATTCTATACTTACGCCCAATACAATAGCTGATAAATTTGTGCAGGCAGTTCATTATTGAAACTTTTGATGTGTTAGTTTCATGTATCTTTAAAGTTAATTATCAATTGTGTTGCAAAAGCTTATGGTTGACAAAATTTCATTATAATATAGCTGTTTTCTTATGTGTGACAGTTATTTATTTGCTAATATCATGCTTAGCAATATCCTTGTTTTGGTTTTATCCTAGACATGGCTGACCAATGCTCCTGAAATGCAAGGTTATGTTGGAAAAGGAACTGCCCACATGCTCGGTATTTGAGAACCTTGAATTTCTCCAAATCAGCGACTGGTGTAAGACTGATAACTTGTACATTATACTTCGCTTCCTCCAGCTGTCACCAAGACTACAAAAATTTGTCCTAAAACATGGAAAGGTATGCTGCACGCTCTAACCATCAGCCTTTTACTGTGGGAATAATCTCTAAAACATATCCGGTTTTCTTTGTCTCTAGCTTCCCAAAGCAGGAAAAAGAGCAGGAACAGAGGCTATGCTGAGTAGTGAAATGACATTCCAGTGCCCACACCTTCAAAAAGTAATAATTCACTGTTCCAAGGGTGACGAGGGAATTGATACCATGGTGAATGCAATGGTAGCGAATGGGGTCAGCTTGGAGAAGATACAAATTACTTTCTATGAAGACATAGAAGCAAAGTGGTTTTTAGAGATAGCCCCCAGGGAAAAGGAACGGAGGAAGCAATTTGGCATCTTTGAGAAGACACTGAAAGAAAATCCAGAATGGGTAGACAACAGTAATTATGCAGGGAGTGACTCTGATAACAGCCATGATGATGATGGTGACGACGACGATGAGTTGGGGGATGAAGACGAAGATGCTGAGTCGGAGGATGAAGATGATGATGTTGAGTCGGGGGATGAAAATGGCGACGACGACAAGATGGAGGATGAAGACGATGAAATGGGGGATGAAGACGATGACGGTGATGAAACGGAGGATGAAGATGACGGTGACGATGACATGGAGGAGGATGGTGTCAATGAACATGACAATGATGACCTCTAGATCTCAGTGTGGTGCAATAATAGTGTTTGATCCATCCAGAACAGAACTTGTGGTTTGGATTAACGGCGATGGAAAGTTGGTACTTGCAATCAGTCCAGTGCTCACTCTAACCGTTTCATTATTTTTTTATATTTGCATGTCCCGAGATACCTTCATGCGTTTGTTCTAAGATTTCTGCGACGTTTGTTTCTTGATTTTAAATCCTGTAATTAAGTTATGCTTGTCCTGAAAGTACGTTCATTTAGCATATGCAACCTTAAAAAACTACAACCATCGTCCATGCGCTATTACTGCTCTCGGCATGTGTTCCTTCACCATGGTTCACAAGTTTCATTTCTCTAAGTATTCATCAGCTCGGCAGCTGCAATCCCACGTACACCAGAAAAAGATCCAATCTAATAAAAATCAATTCTTTGCAATTTTCTGTCTCTAGCAAAATTATGATTGAGTACATAAATATACTTTCATAGATAGTATCAGTCAAAATTGAAATAGTATGTACCCCATAACCACAAGTAGATGGAGATCTACACCCTCCATCTATGAGCACGACATCCATATGAATCTTTAAGTGATTAGTACACCCTCGAATTTTCGAGCATATGGCTTCTAAAGACTATGGAAGTCTTGAAATATAGAGGGTGTTTGGATCTAGCTACGGTTAGCCACGCAAAAGTGTGATGACACAACACCGTGCCGCCGAATTTCGGCACCACACTCGCGGCGAGGCTTTCACCTATAAAAAATTGTTATAGGTTCTTGTTTCCATCAAAATTTTCGTAGATGTCATGGTTAACAAATCATCAACGGACTATTGTTTTGTATCAACTGTAATAAATATTTGTCAAAGAAGAGGATACTTGGTCCGATTATTAACAAAGAGGCTGTTCGGCAGGCTGCAGCTGCGGCTGCAAAAAAATAACTGCGAACATTGTAGCGACTGCAGAAGAAATAACTGAAACACTGTAGCTGCTGCAAAA
>LAPY01003206.1:18153-29493 GCA_000970635.1 Eragrostis tef | reverse complement strand
GGTCAGTGGCTCCTTGAAAGCCGGCAGCCTCGAGTCAGTGTCATCGGCAGTTCTCCAGGCGATGCAAGAGAGAATCGTCAAGGAGGGAAATGCTTTCGATGGGGAAAGCTATAGTGAGGTTACACAGTGCTTTGTTGATAACGGGAGGATTAAGGAACTAGCAAAGTTGATCATCCAAGCACAGGAGATTGAGCTTACTCAGCAATCCCTGTCAGTTGAGGATTCTGTTGGGTTTGGGATTATCAATGCGTGTGTTGAGCTTGGCCTGTTGAGCAGAGCTCACAGCATAATTGATGAAATGACTGCTCAAGGAGCCTCTGTGGGGCTAGGTGTATACTCATCGATCTTGAAAGCTTATTGCAAGGAACAGAAGACAGCTGAGGCTGCACAGCTCGTGACGGAGATCAGTGCAGCAGGGTTACAGCTTGATGCCGGCAGTTATGATGCTCTTATTGATGCGTCTATGACAGCCCACGATTTCCAGTCTGCATTTGCTCTTTTCAAGGAGATGAGGGAGGCAAGGCTACCAGAACTTAAGACAAGTTACCTTACTATAATGACAGGCTTGACAGAGAATAACCGTCCTGGCCTCATGGCTTCATTCTTGGATTCGGTGGTTGATGACCCAAGGATAGAAATTGCCGCACATGACTGGAACTCAATTATTCATGCTTTCTGCAAGGTCGGGAGGTTAGAGGATGCTAAAAGGACATACCGAAGGATGGTGTTCCTGCGGTTTGAACCAAATAATCAGACATTCCTTTCACTTATCAATGGGTATGTCTCAGCTGAGAAGTACTTCAATGTGCTCATACTATGGACAGAAGTGAGGAGGAAGGGGGCATCATTCAACCACGAGTTGATTGATGCCTTTCTGTATGCTTTGGTGAAGGGAGGATTCTTTGATATGGCAATGCAGGTGATTGAGAAGGCACAAGAGTGTAAAATATATATTGATAAATGGAGGCACAAACAAGCATTCATGGAAACCCACAAGAAACTGAAAGTGGCAAAGCTAAGAAAACGCAACTTCAGGAAAATGGAAGCCCTGGTAGCTTTCAAGAATTGGGCTGGTCTCAATACATAATACCACAACCTTTTTATGAGTCTATCATAGAACATGGCTGAATTCCAGCATCTCCTGGAATATGTAGGTCGCACCATGGATGATCAGAGATGATCAAGAAAGCAGGTGTGTGTCCATAAGTGCAACAAGATTAGGAACATTGGTGCTCTTCTCCATGGTCATGTTAAGAATTGATGTTTAGTTTGTTGACTGACTTGTCTATGTACTGGTGTTTTTACATAGGACACTGTTCCAACCCAAAACCATGTAAAATACTGAAATGAATTCAATACAAGTTTGTCCTGAAATTCAGAAACTTCAAATGGAGGCATATGCTAGTTTCGTGATAACAATACGAGATATCTTGTGACTTGTGAAATTTCCATGTTATATAGATCTATGAGTTCTAATATGAACGGTGTAAAGACTGAGCTACTGCTATGGACCTTATGCATAGAAAACAAGACTCACTCTCAAAATAATAATAATAATAACAATAACAATAACAAAAACAAGAACAACAACAACAACAACAACAACAACAAGAACAACAACAACAACAACAACAATAATAATAATAAGAATTAAAAAAACGACTCGAGATTGGTTTGATTACCATTTAGGTATTCTAGCAGACGAGCAGTAACTTATCAAACAAAACCAAATCAACAAGCAAATTAAGGTTCTAAAACAGCATCCATTATTACACACTGGTCGGCATAGCATAAGTTTGGTCTGCAACCATTATTACAAGCTCATGATACCAGAGCTCCAAGCTCTGCATAGTTATGGGAAACGATAACTTAATAAGTTTATTGTATTATGGGGTAAATGCCGGGAGAAACGCAGGCGATCGGAAGCTGATGGACTCCCTTCAAAACTCATGATTTCTTTGCAGCCTCCACAAGCATCGGACCTCCTTTTCCTCCCTTTTAGCAAACAGCAAGATGAGACAGAGTTAGCTAGTATCATGAGCCGAGCCACTATACTCAAGCTTAACATGGTAATATTCATCAGTGAAGAGTGGTAGTACCTGCTACTTTCTAATTGGTAGGCGGGACCCTCTTGTAGAAGATGGGGTGGCTGTTCAGCATGGTATCTTTGACATTCTCAATTTGGTCCGAAAGGATCCGGATCGCCGACGCCACTGACCGAGGGCACAGGCCAGTCCCACGGGCCAGCTTCATCAGGATCTGGAACCCTGCGGTCATCACAGTTCCCCCAGCCTCTCCAATGGGAGCGTTGGGCCGTGTTGCGTCGGCGACGGGCACGAGGTAGAAGCCGGTGGGGAACACGGGAACGTTGCCTATCTCTTGGCCGGCGCCGGGGCTCATGATCATGTCCAGCAGCTGCTTGTCGAGGGCGGAGTAGACCAGGAAGGAGCCGGATGCGTCGTAGCTGCAGTTCTGGAGGATCATCGAGGTCTCCTTCTTCCCCTTGTTGCCGTGCTGAAAGATCGCAGAAAATTACGATTCTGAAAACACTGAAACTGCATTCGTGTCAGGGTGGTAAAGGCTATTTATTATATGTGGTATACCTTGACATGCAGGATGGTGACGGAATCATCAGTTCCGATGCCATTGGCGACACGAACTTCCTCCTTTACGTTGCCTCCGTTCACCAGGACATCCCACTGCCATCAACCAAAGGTAATTAAGATATAGTTTTCTTCCAAAATAATTCAGATACGGCTACCCTGGCCGCGCTGTTGCCATGTGACAGGAGAGACGATATCGTCGGCGTACCTTGCTACGCAGCATGTTGCACTTGAGCAGGTCGAACGCACTCCTCATGGGCACCGGCACCAGGAACGACGCGCTCGCGCACACGATGGCGGTGTTAGAGCCGTTTTCGTTCCTCCTGTACATGATCTTAATGTCTTGCTCCGTGCCCTGACCGCACTGGACGATCCAGGACTCCGCGGGGATGCCAACCATGCTGCTGGCGTAGTTGGCGAGCAGGGTGTCCGCCATCTTCATGATGATCTTCCTCCCTTTTGTGCTGACTGAGACAAAACAAGTGACAAAAGAAAATGTTTCTCTGATTCCATTCGGTGTGGTGACAGTTTCAGATAGTATTCGGATATCTGCTGGTTGCCAATTACCGCTCATGGAACTGTTTGTGACATGGAACACGTCCCTCATCCGTGCGCTCTGCCGCGCCATGCTCATCACCCAGCGCCTAGCTCCGAAGAGGAGACCGCTCAAGCATGGCTTGAAGAGGTCATGAACATCAGTGCCTCCAAGTTGAACGTGCTCTATGGCCGTGACCTGCGACGAACAAGTTTTCAGACCAAATCAAACACGGTACAATGCATTATTACTACAGTGTGAAGTTTACTTCAAGCTGTTCCATATCTGTCATACCTTGCAGGTGTTAGGCCTTATGGGCTCAATCAGTATTCCTGATGGCATCTTGCGGCACTCGTTGAAGTTGCCTTCGCCGTCGTCTACAGAGATGTCGACGACGGCTATCGCTCCGTGTTCCAGTTTCTGACAATAGCGCAAGAATGTGCATTTCCTAGCTGGTACCAGGGGCGATGGGAGCACCAGGTCAACCGTCATCTGTGTTTTCACAGAAAAAAAAAGGAGGAAGATAATTTCTGAGAAATATTCACAGGGATGATGTAAAATTGTTTTTCCACTTTAAAATTTTTTTTCCCCCCCCCCCCCCCAAAAAAAAAAGAAACTGTGCTACACTCAAAACTAAAGAGAGGGGCCATACATACCAGCTCCAAAGCCCCATCATAGGCTGCATCGCGATTGGGAGGCCAGTTGTAAACCTTGGTGTTTGTTGCTCCGGGCATGATTTCAGGGAAGAAGGTTCCATAGCTCTCCTGCACAGTCATTTCACGTCTGAGTCAGACTTTCATGTTGAAATCAAAGCTGATAAAGTTAATTAGCTAGCAATTTGTATATCAATATCGACATGCCACTCACAGCATCCATCAGAAATTCCACAATACTTTTGGAGTCCAGCATGACCACAGCGTTGGCACGAGTGGCCTCCACCTTGACTCCCATTGCACTGCTTTGCCCAGGAAATGCCTGGATATAAGCTATCATGTTCAGTGTTTCCAGTGAACCGCCGGGAACAGGCAGCCACATAGGGCTATCCGTGCTAGCCAACCTAACCAATTCATGAACGGCATTCCTAGCTATTTCAGCCCGTATTTGTGCGTCATCTTGCATTACAAAGACATTTTCAGATGAGGACTCCAGTTGGGAAGCACGGCTCAGTGCAGATGAACTCATAGCTATTTCAGAATTCAGACGTGACACCTGCCAAACAATTAAACATGTAACATTAGTGGAACTCGAGGTAGATGTTTCATAACACTTTGCAACTTAGTTGCAATTCCAAAGGAACAACTTATAACTTTCACTCTAAAGAGAAGTATAATCTGTGATAGACGCAAACTGATAATCAAACTACTGCTTAAATTCAGAGTCACATGCTATACCTCTTTCTTCATCCACTCATTCTGTGCTTTCAACATTTCAAGCTCTTGGAAGATCTGGACCTTTCCTGGTTCACTAGGGCAACTGGGACAGAAAATAGCCCTCTTTGCCTGCTTAAGCTTGTTGTTTTCTTCTCTAAGAATTTCGTTCTCCACTTTCAACTTGTAGTTCTCTTCTTTTCCACTCAGATGCTATTTGTGCGATGAAAGAGTTAAGAGCATAATTAGTAATAATCCCAAATGGTGAAACAGTCTCAAGTATAAACATAAAAGTAAGTTGTGCAGCAATAAGTTCTCTGTTAAACTCAAGACTAGTACTAAACCGGTGGAAACAAGAAACATTAACAATGGTTACCACTAAACAGAATTTATGATGCATAATAAATGACTAATATTATGACTGAAAATTGCAATGATATATATGCTAGACGGCCCAGACCTTGACATGTGTTCTCTTGTTCTGGAACCAAAATTTCACTTGATTCGCCGTAAGCCCCGTTGTCTCAGTCAGCTTCTTCCTTTGCTTTTCTGTAGGATGTGCACATACACTGAAGAAGCTGCTTTTTTAAAGGCAAGAGAAAATATGCTTGTTAAGTAGACGTGGTATACAGCAAGCAATATGCAGATATTTACTGGAAACAGTACCCCTCAAGTATTTCTGACTGAGAGCTTGTGAGCCTCTGCAAGCTCTTTTTCTTTGCCTGTGGACGATCCCGGCCATCACTTGGACCCTCTCGACGCATGTTTTTGCTGGTGCTTGAAATGCTCGAGTCAAAATCCTCGTTGATTCTTGAGTCTCCAGAACCGTTTGTTGCCTGTCACACAACAAACATCTGTGAATCCTAATACGTACACCTCCTTCAAAGAACAAGCGATAGAAGGTTGAAAGGAAAAAATAAGCCAAGGTAGATCTATGTAAGGAAATACGGATTTTGTTGAAAGTTCACTGCCAGTAGCATCACGAAACGCCATGAAGGACGGGTAACCTCCAACGATCCTATCTACTCTCGTCTTCAGACTCAACGCACAACGTTGCTCCTAGCCTCGTATTCCTTGACACCCCCTCCCCCCTATTTAAAGGGGTCGAGGGTGACCGTATGTAAAAGGGAGATGAGAGATCTCTGCTTCCTTTTGTGCTAATGATTTTTTTAATATATTATATTTATTTATTTATTGGTGCCCATGCATGTAAGATACATGAATGGTGAATAATTTATTCTATCCCCGCGCTAGTGTGTCATGTAGTGTATCATGTACTGAGGAAGATTACGATGGAGTAAGCAAAATAAGAAATAAATATGTTGTATAAATCTCACACTAGCTGTCACCAAGGCTATTATATAAGTGCAATAAATATGTGGTTACTAGGATGAAAATTTAATAACGTGAAATTGGAGAAAAATGAAATAAAAAATCTAGAAAAATCTTACATTAAATATATCACTACAAATCTATACAGATCTTTAGCTATACGTAATTGTTTCATACGTCTTCGTAATCATATCACCGATCTTATATGACTACGAGGAGATTTCAAAATGTTTCAGTAATTCCTACAGGCAAATACAAAGCCAGCACATGTATTATAATGCATTCCTTTTGAATTATCACACTATTGCATATAGAAGGACAAAGCAACTATAGTATGGAACATTTTGATGGTTCCAAGTGCTGGATTATTGATCAAATTTGAATTGTGAAGAATAAGAATTGAAAATTGTACATTTGTTTTTGCTAATTTCAATTTTCTTACTCAACATGTTCCTAATGTTTACCAAGTGTGCAGACAACGTCAACAGAATATAAGTATTTTTTCTTATATGTATAATCTAACAAGTATCGTGTTGGTCTAGCCCAAATTTGACCATTGGTTGCTTTGTTCGACCGTTAAGCTATACTAACATATGATTTCAAATGGATTGGGCTCGACCGCTAATCTCTTCGTATTTACGCACATTGTTGTATTTGGGCCGGTCGATAATGGGGCTATTGTGGTAGTTGGACTACGCCGCTGAGGAAGGGTTCCGGCCTTTTTTCCAAAAATTTTGTCGGATATTGGGCTCATCAATAGGATTAGAAAAGGCAAGATGTTGAACTTGATTCGTTTGGTTCGACTACTTGCAAAGGCCTTGTCGACTTTAAAATCTTTACATTTCTGTGCAAGAATATATGCGAGTATGGGCCAATTTTTTTATAAAGGCGGCCCTCTTGTCTCGTATTTCTTTCTGAATTGCAAGTCGAAGTTTTATTTTTCCGAAGAACAAACACATGAGTTATAAATGGGCCTAAGGAGCATTTGCTACATCGAAAAATCTATAATGTTTACAACATGCACTATTTATTAACAATGGAGACTGCTTCTTACCATGCAAACATAAAAATGGAATAAATCACATTTCCAACTGAATTAATCAACATTACATACATTTCAGCACCACGTGATACATTAATTATTTTTTGAGGGAAAGTGATACATTAATCATTGAGCACATTAAGAACAAACTAGCTTCACTCAGATCAATCGATATAGGTACACGGTAATTAATTTTGGTAATTAAGGCGCGCCCACGATCTTTTGGTTTTGATCAAAACGTGCTTATCAAACAAGTGCATAGAACAGTGTTCCGACGGCAAGCGCGAGCGTGCCGGCAACACCTGCCACCTTGGGGGCCGCGGCATTCGGCGGCGGGTTCGCCGCAGGAGAGATCTCGATGCCAAAGGGAGGCGGCGGCGGGGAATACGGCGAGAAGGGGCTGTTGGGAGACGGCGCCAGCGCCCCGACCGTCGAGCGCTCTGCCATGACCACGACTATCAGCTTCTCGTTGCGGTTGCAGTTGTCCTTGTTGCCGCTGATGAAGTAGTAGGGGCCGGAGCGGGTGAAGGTGAACACGGTGTTGCCGTCGGAGAAGGTGTCGATCGGCGAGCTCGTGTCGCAGGCGTCGTAGGCCTTCTTGTCGACGAGGAGCACGGAGTCCTTGCCGGCTTGGTAAGTGAAAGCTGCGAGAAGCGTGCATGCAGTCAAAAGGTTAATCCACAGTAATCAGCGAGGCTAATCAGGATTTGGGAAAACTGGTTACTATTTTTAACAGACCATGTTTTACTTTCTACCGTTGGAGTAATTCGGACGGTGAGATGGCGTCATCAGTCAATTACGGTCACGATTACCGCTCATAGTAACACGGTTTGGTGTTTATGCTTGGCGATTGCGCCATGCCATAAAAACGGCAAGATGGGCGAGCTCGTGTCGCAGCCGTCGTAGGCCTTCTTGTCGACGAGGAGCACCGAGTCGTTGCCGGCTTGGTAAGTGAAAGCTGCGAGAAGCGTGCATGCAGTCAAAAGGTTAATCCACAGTAATCAGCGAGGCTAATCAGGATTTGGGAAAACTGGTTACTATTTTTAACAGACCATGTTTTACTTTCTACCGTTGGAGTAATTCGGACGGTGAGATGGCGTCATCAGTCAATTACGGTCACGATTACCGCTCATAGTAACACGGTTTGGTGTTTATGCTTGGCGATTGCGCCATGCCATAAAAACGGCAAAACCCAGTAAAAACGCATAGGATACGTCTGCATTTAGCGATTGCGGTTGAGCCACCAAACTCTATCAAGGAATCTTCATGCAGCAGCCCACCCCGTTTCAACGATGCAGTTGGGAGATGGAGATAGACCTACGTTACAGCACCACAAATGCAGCAACATCCAACAGCGGAGTTTCTGCATCCTGCAAGCCCGATTGCGAGAGTTGCCACAAGTAGACAACTGCATGCAGTCCACTGGACCGCTGCCTGTACAAGTGTCCGTACGTGCGACCGCGTGCATGGAAACCAGAGATGTACCAAATAAAAAAAAATCAAGAAATCCCATGGAAACGGATGCGCCATTGCAGCCCAGCAGCACAATGAATACCAGCGTATCCGACTCAGTACGAAGAGGAAAACCGGGTGCACATTTAGAAAGCCTAGTCAAATAAAAGCATATCCTAGTCTCCTCTATGTGATGAACCGGATACCCAGCAATTTAGCCTGGATACCCACTCATTCATTGTTGGGGATGGTGCATTTGATCATGCAACAACGTAACGTAAAACAGCAGTAGCAGTCCAAAGAGAGACTTACCGATGGCGTCACCGACGCGGAACCGGTTGCGCTCCGCCCACGCGTTGTAGGCGCTGGCGTTGCCGCTGGTGGACGACGCGGCCGGCACGCGCCACTCGCCCGTGCCGCCCGCCTTGAACACGAACGCGGACGCCGTGGACGCGGACAAGGCCGCCACCAGGCACGCCAGGAACAGGCACCTCAGCCCGCGCGCCATCGACCCGGACACTAGCTAGCTAGAGGAAGAAAACAAAAACTGTGCACGAACACTAGCGTAATTGGCTTGTGCCGGGAATTGGGTAAGGTGGCTAGACGACGATCGATGACCGGACGTTCGCGTTCGAGATGGTTTATAAACACGTCGAAAAGCGATCGCGATTCGTGACACGGTTCTTTTCGTTAAAGCCAGGGAACGTGAGCGCTGGGAAGAGGTATATTTTCCCGGGCGCTTTATGCTCCGCATACGTGCCATGATGCATGGTGTGTTAGTTAGTTCTTGATTCATGTTTTTGCTGGCGCCAGAGCTTTTGGGTTTGGAAGCTATACTTTGCTTCCTACGTGCTGAGGAATATTCATGCCTTGCGAGTTACTACTATGTTCGTGTGACGTTGTGATCCAGGTGGTGGGAAACATTTGAAAATCGGGTCTCGGCCGGGCAAGATTAATGGGCCAAGGAATGGATTTTGCGTACAGGCGTCGAGGGCTGATAGGCCCACCAACTGTTAGTCCAATTGTATTTGGGTCGCACCTGGACTGCACAAATCTGAGCTACAGCAAATGAACGAGGCCAAGAATCCTATGAAGCAGGGTTCTTCGACTAGCCCAACGGATCACAAAACTGAGATGGCCCGTATGCTGCATCGACAGGAGCCCAGCAAGCCGGGAAATTTCGCGGCCCGGATTCGCTTATGGCGAGAATGCGGCGAGATCCTCTCTGGCTTCAGGCTCAGCATGCAATGCAAGAGTTGAAATTTGACGTGCCCATTTTCCAACGCCATGTCCATTCTTGTTTTTTAAACATACGTTTATTTCAACAATTGCAACCATGAAACAGATATTTCTCCTGATGTATTTGAACGAAAGAAAGATAACTTTTCGCCAAATGGATCAGGCAGTTCAGCAGCCAGTATTTCATTCACATCTTGCAACTCCGAAACAGTGAGCCGGCCCCTATCAGTCAACACAGCAGGGATTCTTGTACAATTGGTTAAGATCGAAAACTCCGCAACGCATCGCCAGGTCGTGTATCATTGCTTACTGTGGCACTTTGCATCTCACAAACATGCTCCCAAGATCAAATCTCCTTCCTTGTACTCTGACTTCATCCTCAGCGCGCAAGGGTTGAAATTTGCCGCACCACTCCAACAACACGTGCATTCTTGATTCAGTTGTCCCCTGCAGCTCTTATAAAACAATATCTTGGTGCTTTAACTTTTAGTTGCTTTCATCTTTTACACATGATTTTGCTTCAACACTGCAACGATTAATTGTTTGACACATATTTCTCCTGTTAATTCATTTATTTAGGACAGATACATGCTTTTCTTTTTAGCTACAGACAGAACTTTTCAGCAGACGGATCGGCCAGTTCAACATGAATTGAAAAGTCTGCACACATCGCCAGGTCTCTTTGCACTTTGAACCTCAGAAACATGCCTCATTCCTTTATCTCCCAAGATCAAATCTCGTCACGTTTGGCAGGTAGGCGTGCGCATTTCTTAATCCCGTGCGCAGGGGCAAAGCCTGAAATAAACAACTCGCGGAGGACGCCAATGGCATCGCACTCGTGCCCCGAGTCAAGTCGTCTCCCGAGTGAGGTCAGGCCGCAGAACCTCCTTCCTCGCACAAACCGCGCACCGCCGCGCAACGCCTCCTCCACTCCAAGTCTAGTCTCCGCTTGTGTCAGCACGGCCATCTTCCAAAATGCAGGTCTGCGTTCTGGATTTCTTCGCTTTCTCCGCTTCGTCGCTGCTGAGGAGGCAGTGAACTCCGGCTTCTGAGCCTAGATCAACAGACCTACTACCAGATTGTTCGTTTCCTGCAGCCACCTCCACCGAAAACTAATCGATTCGCCCATCTCTCCCCAAAATCCCGAATTGCTGCCGCCCACAACTTGCAGCTTGTTTGATTCCTTCACTCCGCGAATCCTATGGGCATCCGCTTCCGGAATTAGAGCTCAGACCCTCCAATTCTTGCCCGTTTTCAGTTCTTGGCTCTGTTGGGTGTCAAAGATTAGAGCTTTCTTGGCGACGATTGGGGATTTGGGCTCGCGGAGATGGAGTTCGTGGTGTCCATCGTGGACACGGTGTTCCGGCCGCTCAAGGACTACTTCGCCCGGACCTACGGCTACGTCATGTCCTGCGGCGAGTACATCGACGCGCTGGGCCACGGCATGAACGAGCTCAAGAGCAAGCGCGACGACGTCAAGCGCATGGTGGACGTCGCCGAGTGCCAGGGCATGGAGGCCACCAGCCAGGTCAAGTGGTGGCTCGAGTGCGTCGCCGCGCTCGAGGACGCTGCCGCGCGGATCGTCGACGACTACCAGGCGCGCCTTCAGCTCCCCGCCGACCAGGCCCCCGGCGTCAAGGCCACCTACCACCTCAGCAAGAAGGCCGACGAGACCCTCGCCGAGGCCGCCAGTCTCAAGGAGAAGGGCGACTTCCACAAGGTCGCCGACGAGCTCGTGCAGGTCCGCTTCGAGGAGATGCCGAGCGCGCA
>LAPY01003205.1:32498-58364 GCA_000970635.1 Eragrostis tef | reverse complement strand
CAACCCCCCTCCAGGCGACGATCCGACAGCGGCTGCCGCCGGCGCCTACCCCGGCTCGAATCGCTGGGCTCGGGAGGCTGAATTCGCAGGGCCCTCGAGGGGATTTGGGGATTTCAGTCTGCGCAGCGGAGGCGCTTTCACGGGATTTGAGGGCACGGCGCCGTCGGATTGGGAATATTTTCTGCGACGGCGGGGAGTGCGACGAGTGTGAAAAGGGCGGAAAAGGTAGCGCAGTAGAAGGGAGGGGACTCACAGCGGCCAAAGTTAAAACATAGCTGCTAAGAGTTAGTTGCTAAAGAGAATAATGTGTCGTGGGTTCTGCATTTCATTCTCTATATTTTGCTAAAAGCTAGCTTAAAAGTAGCTTTTGGAAAAGCTCTAACAGGGAATGGCCAGATTGCCCCTGCCTGACGGTGGTTTTAGTTGGTGGGCTTTCGTCGTCGCTACTGTTTGGACGAATAGCTTTTCCAGAAAATCCCAGGGATTAGACTAGATTAAGTGCTTTGTATTATCGCTGTCGCTAGACCAGATTCATTCGTTTTATTAGACAGAAATTTTATTTCCCAACTAATTTGAATGGATTGGTCTTGCATATCAGAACAAGCTAGCAGTGGCGAAGCCACATGAGCCTTCCCGAGTGCCATGGCATCAGGGTAAAAAGTTAAATTCAGACATTTAGCACTAATCTCTCACTTAAATGGCACCACTCAAACAAAATTGTCGGCACCACCTAGGCAGTGGCACTCGGGTTATCCGACTGCTAGCTTCGCCATTGCAAGCCAGGCATGTGGGCCTCTTCCATCATCAAGCTTTGGTTGTGTATCTTGGTTTGTTTGCCAGCACCATGCTTGGATTGGTCAAAAGTCACCTAGCTAAGGAATGTGACGATAATCATGGGACAGAGCGATGTCCACAATAGTTTATATCCACCCATATGACCCGCGAGTGCGCGGGTTGTAAATTGATGGTGGTTGCTACTTGCTAGGGTCTGGAGTCCAACTTCCACTAATGACTTCCATTCAGTAAAATAATATGTATACACATGAGCTTATTAGTGTATATATATTGCGTGAATTAAAGCTCCACTGCGATATGGTTTTATGTTCCATCAACAATATCATGTTAGAATCTCATCCGATCCAATAAAAAAACTCCCACATCGGCATCTCTCTTAACATCAATTTGATTCTAAACACATCATATAAACTAAAGATATTTTAGATTTAAAAAATAAAGCCACCAATGGTCATCAATTACAACATCTGAGAAAATCTAGAAAAAGGTTAGAAAGTATTTTATTGTGGTACCGAAAGTTAATAAATAGTATAATATTTCTGTTGAATTGAGAGTTGTGGAATGAGTTTTTTATGACTTTTGGGTGATTTTTTTTGTTGCAATGACAATTTTTGACACTGCCACTAGTAACCAGTAAGCACACGGGCAGAAAAAGCAGAGCGGCGATCTGTCGCTGTCGCGGCAATCTTCCTTCCGACGGCCTATCTTTGTTCGCATGGGATAAAAACCAAATCACTGTGGGTGAGACGCCTCACGTCTGCCACTAGTAAGCAGGAAACTGAATGTCCAAGGCTATATGACCTCGTCCAAGTGCAATATTTATGTGTCCAGCATTCTGACTTATTTATTGTAGCGTGCTGTGTTTAAAAATTGCAAAGTCAACTTAGGCAAGCACTTAACGACTTGAAAGATGATAAGAAAATATATAAAAGTGATGCTTGTACAACACATCCCGATGGTCCGTAGTTTGAGTTTGATTTGTACAATTGGAAATTGGAGCTACCCGGTTTGTGATGGTGGGCAAGGTGGTAAATTATCAATTGTGACGCCCGTGAAGACCGCATGTGATGGTGGGCAGTGAAGATAGCGACGTAACTCGCGATACAAAAGTGACCCTTTTACCCCTCCTAAATGGAGGACCCCTGAACTAGTAATCAGCAGTCAGGACTTCAGCAAGAGGAAGAGAAAGCCTTTTGATGTGGGCGCAGAGTGCTTCGCACAAAAATGCACGTGCATCTATGTTGCTTGCTGCCCGCATTTCCGATTTTAATATGCGTAGGTTGGATACTTTCTATGCACACTTGCATTGATATTGATGTTCGTAGTATCAACTTGTTTATAGATGGTTGTGGCCTTGTGGGCATGGATTAACTACAAGGGCAAGCCAACAGCGTCCATGAATGTCAACAAGCATGGGACTGTGAGTCTGTGAGCATGCTCGGACAAAAGCAACAGCTAAAGTGGCGTTAATTTAAAATTACAAGGCACGGCCAATTTGTACGTTTTCACGTACATATATTAAATTTATATTTTGTTAGATATCCGAGTTCCAAGGTGTCTTTTATGCCACGGACGACTCTGTCATCCCTCTACATTCTCAAGTGGTATTTATATTTTTATCGCCCTCGAATAAAAAATAGTACTCCGTTTGATTTCCATGCGCGTGACACATGCATGCTGGAACCTGTATTTGATGAAAATTCCGCAAAATCCCTGCCAAATTCCCTCTTCGTAAGAGAAATTTGACAAATGCTAACTAGGCCGGGCCGCACTCACTTTGACCAGGCCCAACGCGGCCACGGGCTGGGGGAAGGGAATCCAGCCGACGCCGCACCGCCATCAAAAACGTGAGCGCAACCGAAGAGAAAAAAAGTCATCTAGCTAAGGAATGTGACGATAATCATGGGACAGAGCGATGTCCACAATAGTTTATATCTACCCATATGACTCGCAAGTGTGCAGGTTGTAAATTGATGGTGGTTGCTAGTGTCTGGACTCCGACTTCCACTAATGACTTCCATTCAATAAAATAATATGTATACACATGAGCTTATTAGTCCGTATATAATGCGTGGATTAAAGCTCTAGTGTAATATGGTTTTATGTTACATCAACTATATCATGCAAAAATCTCATCCGATCCAAGCAAAAATCACATCGGCATCTCTCTTAACAACAGTTTAATTCGGACCGTGACACATAAAGTAAAGATATTTTTAGATTAAAAAATACAGCCATCACTGGACATCAATTACAACATCTGAGAATATCTAGAAAAAAGTTTTAAAGTATTTTATTATGGTACCAAAAGGTAATAAATAGTATAACATTTCTGTTGAATGGAGGAGTTGTGGCTAATGAGTTTTTGTATGACTTTTGGGTGATTTCTTCTTGTTGCAATGTCAATTTTTGAATCATTTTAAGTGAGATAATACAGAGAATTATATGCAATAGGATAAGTCTCTACGGGACGAGGACATTCATGTGTCCAACATTTTGACTTGTTCATAGTAGCGTGCTGTGTTTGAAAATTGCAAAGTCAACGTAGTAAGCACTTAACGGCATGAAAGATAAGAAAATAGAAGTTTGAGTTTGATTTGTACAATTGAAAATTGGAGCTAAACCGGTTTGAGATGGTGGGCAAGGTGGTAAATTATCATTTGTGATGCCCGTGAAGACCGCATGTGATGACGCAGTGAAGATAGCGACGTAACTCACGATACAGAAGTGACCCTTTTACCCCTCCTAAATGGAGGACCACTGAGCTAGTAATCAGCAATCAGAGGACTTCAGCAAGAGGAAGAGAAAACCTTTTGATGTGGGCGCAGAGTGCTTCGCACAAAAATGCACGTGCATCTATGTTGCTTGCTGCCCGCATTTCCGATTTTAATATGCATAGGTTGGATACTTTCTATGCACATTTGCATTGATATGGATGTTCGTAGGACCAACTTGTTTAGTGATGGTGGGCATGGATTAACTACTAGGCCACGCCAACAGTGTCCATGAATGTCATAATGTCAACAAGCATGGGACTGTGAGTCTGTGAGCATGCTCGGACGGCATTGATTTAGAATTACAAAGCACGGCATTTTTGTATGTTTTCGCATAGATATATTAAATTTATATTTTATTAAATATCCGAGTTCCAAGGTGTCTTTTATGCCACGGACGAGTCTGTTATCCCTCTACACTCTTAGTCTCAAATGGCATTTCTATTTTTATCGCCCTCAAATTAAAAATAGTACTTCGTTTGATTTCCATGGGCGTGAAACATGCATGCTGAAACCTGTATTTGATGAAAATTCCGCAAAGGGAAAAGCTGTACATTCGACTGTTGTGGTAGACTGGTGTCCGACTCCTGCTTAATCTCCGTTGCTTCCTCAGTGTCCTTAATCTTCATTGCTTAAGGATCGCTGGATTGCCTGGTCGGACACCGGTCGGTATAATATAGTCGGATGTATTGTATAGTGCTGCTCTTCCGCAAAATCCCTGCCAAATTCCCTCTTCGTAAGAGAATTTTGACAAATGCTAACTTGATGATATATAGGCCTGGCCCGCACTCACCATTTGACCCGGCCCAACGCGGCCACGGGCCGAGTGAAGGGAATCCGGCCGACGACGCCACACCCACCATCATAAACGTGAGCGCAACCGAAGCAACGCCCTCCCTTCTCTCTCGCCAACCACGTCCCTGCGAGCACTGACGTGCGCGCGTCGTGGTGGCCTCTGCGGTTCGCGTCCTCCTCCTCGCAAGAACAACGGGGGATCTCGGGGTCGGGCTCCACTCCGGAGTCCGGATCGAAGGGATCGAGGCCGATCGCTAGCCGGCGAGGGGAGGCGATCGAGGGGGCGTTGCACGCGCGCGCGAGATGGCGGTGGTGTCGGCGCTGGCCAAGTACAAGCTGGTGTTCCTCGGCGACCAGTCCGTCGGCAAGACCAGCATCATCACCAGGTTCATGTACGACAAGTTCGACAACACCTACCAGGTAAATCACAAATCGTGTTCTCCACGGTTACCTTTTAATTTTTTTTCTCCCGGGGATGGAGGAAATGCGTTGCGTTGGTTTTCGCCCTAGAATGTCAGTTAGATGTTGTGAATGCGCGTGTTATCGACTGATCCGGCGTTTCCTATGGCCCTTGCATCGCGCATTGTTGACGATCGGATCTGCTGTACCTGATGTATGCGTGGGGAAGTTGTTTATGATCGATCATGGCGCCTCCAATTTGTTGCTGTTTTATCAAAATTCCGATCTCTCAAAATGTATCAAATACTTGTAGCGTCCCCTATTCGTGACAATTAACCCCATCGTGTGTCCTCTCGCGGTTACGGCTCCCTGTAAGATACTGTCGTCAAATGCAGGCAATGTCACATGCTGATCCATGTTCAGGTGATGCGTAAATGTGTTTGATCGGTGTTCTCGAAAAAGAAAACGTGTTTGATCGCGTAGGATATGGAGTTCCGAACTGTTGGTTGCGAGTCAACCGCAAATAAAATATAATGTTGTCCAAATGCACGATCTATGATTACTCGCGGCTCTGCAAATTTTTGCCGCATGGTTTATCTTTTGGTGAATGGGTGGGTATAGGCTTATAATTGTCGGCAGTTGGAAAACTTCCCTGAATTTGACGGATCCGGTTTCTGGCAAGCACAGTTTCGATGCAATCATTTGATTTTACGATGAATTCTGCCTTTATGTTTGGTATAGTTATTTGACCTTACACGTGGCATTTGGTTCAGGCTACGATTGGCATCGACTTTCTGTCCAAAACGATGTATCTTGAGGACCGAACGGTTCGCTTGCAGCTCTGGTAAGTAGGTTATTCTCTGATCTATTCAGAAACATGTAACGTAGTAGGTTCAGTCACACTGATAGTTAAACAATGCAATGTCTGAGCGGTAAGTCTTTATGGTGCATATTGGTCAGAAATGATATGAAATTACTGGTCATTGTTTCTCAAATATGAAAGTACTAATCCACAGAACTATTTTCAGTTTCAATAGCTGAAATATGTAGCATTCTGTTTCTCTCTGAGAAGAACATAATCATTTGTTGTATCAGGGATACTGCAGGACAGGAGAGGTTTAGGAGCCTGATTCCAAGCTACATCAGGGACTCTTCAGTTGCTGTGGTTGTTTTTGATGTATCCAGTAAGTTGCCCAGAAACTTGTTCACCAGCATTTTATTTTGTTTCTGTTGGTTTTAGCGACAATTTCATAAATACTGGTTTACATTTTGAACACCTCAGAGTATGCGCACCTATTCATTTCAACCAGAGTCCTAACATTAACCTCAGGGGTGAAGTGTTGCATTTCAATTCTAATGATTTAATGAAGCAATAAAGAACATCAGTTGTTACTATTGCATTCGTTTATTCAGTTTTTTATGAACAAATGTTATCCTGATATCTCTGTCTAAAAGTTAACCGAGATGATTATTTATGCAGACAGGCAGTCCTTTCTGAACACATCAAAATGGATAGACGAAGTCCGCACCGAGAGGGGTGGTGACGTGGTCATTATGCTAGTTGGGAACAAAACTGATCTTACTGAAAAGAGGTGACCGTTGGTGGTGACGTGGTCATTATGCTAGTCCTAAATCAGTGGCTTGCAACTTGCAAATATGTGACCACGATGCCTGAATTTCTGCAGACAAGTTTCCACAGAAGAAGGGGAGAGCAAGGCGAAAGAACTCAACGTCATGTTCATCGAAACCAGCGCGAAAGCAGGGTTCAACATCAAGGTACTCAGAGCACTCACTCGTCATTTCTCCAATGTGCGCTAGCATGTCGTCAGATAGTAGAAATTTCAAGCACAAAACAGCTCTTCTATGCGCATCACATTGTTTTAGCTAGATCACTGAATTCACCATTTCGCTCGCATCCATGCAGCAACTGTTCCGCAAGATCGCCGGGGCGCTGCCGGGTATGGAGACGCTGTCGTCGGCGAAGCAGGAAGACATGGTGGACGTGAACCTGAAGCCGACCTCCAGTCAGTCCAACTCGGAGCAGCAGTCAGGAGGGTGTGCCTGCTAGATTTGCTCTGCACACGCGCTCGCTGAACGCTAGTGTTCTTGCTACCTTTGTCTGATGTGCTTTTGTAGTGAAAATTCGGAGTGTTTAGTTCTTTCATCATTAGAATTTCTTACAGTTTGACTATTGTTGTTCCAAATGTTTTAGAAATATTCATCTCACGTGCTCCGTGCCTTTCTGACTCTATGAGAAACCAACAAGCGAACTGATGCATTCTATTTGAGTAATATATGAATGTATGGGGAATTCCAATATATGGGTATGGCCTCGGAAAAGAGGAAAACCCACAGTAGGTAGAAAATGACCTGATTCAAATGAAGGTCATGCAAAATTCTTGTAAAATTCTAGTTACATTCCAATGTATGGGTATGGCCTGGGAAAAGAGGAAAACCCACAGTAGGTAGAAAATGACCTGATTCACATGAAGGGCCTGTTCGTTTCCTCTGGCTAAAATGGCAAAAATTTTAGCCAGAATAGAATATTACTATTTAGAACTATTAAATAAAGTTTAATTACAAAAACTTTTTATAAATAGGGGCTAATTTTCGAGACGAATCTAACGAGCCTAATTAAGCTATGTTTCGCTACAGTGATGCTACAGTAACCATCTTCTAATTATGGCTTAATTACGGCATAATTACCCTCATTAGATTCGTCTCGCAAATTAGCACAGGGTTCTGCAATTAGTTTTATAATTAGACTTTAATTAGTACTACTAAATGACAATATTCTAAATGGCTAAAATCTGCTTAAAAAAACGAACAGGCCCGAAGGTCATGCAAAAATCTTGTAAAATTCTAGGTACATTCCAAAGGCCAATGGGGGCATACCGGCATATACTCTGCAAGCCTGCTCCATGAGGGCACCGATAACACGGTAGGAATTTTGAATGAAGTAGGAGCCCACCTGCAGATAGGAGCCCGAGTCACACCCCTCAAAGGGCACCACCTTCTCCAGAGGGATCTATCAGGCGCAACGATGACCGGTCACCACATTCTCGGAGCCCTTCGACATGAACATATCACCGGCTATGCATCATGAACAGCTTAGGTCTCTAGATTGTTCATGTTATCTGTAGTTAGCAATTAATTTCTAAAGTTCATCAAATTAATTTTGTTTCTTCTCTTTAGGATAAATGAACAAATCCAGATCATATGAGTGGCTATGTGGTTGCTTGATGGTTGGTACTCTTCAGTTACAGTCGTCTGCTGGATGTTAGTTGCTGCTTCAGGCTTCTGATACTCCCTTTGGGCCTCTGAACTGCTTGTCGAGAGCTCTATGTACATCAGTTCCATTCTGTTTACCCTTCCTATTAGTATTTCATATTATTGTCGTTTTGGGATTAAGTACTTACTATTAATGGTCACCTGCACATTTCTAGTTACATGGTGGAGTGAAGATGTGGTAGCTGATAAGCGGTCAACATGCACGTTGCTTGCTGTTGAAGTTATTGTATGTGCTGTTTGCGTTGTTGATGATGATGGCTGGTGAGATGATGATGCTGATGACTGATGAGATGGTAATGGCTGGCGCTGCGGCTTCTTACACCATTTGCTGTCTGCACTTACTATGCTTACAAGGTGCTCACGATTAGCTGAGTTCATATTTTCGATTATAAAATGCTTTGCATCATGTTTCTACATGCTGGCAGTTTTACTCATCAAAATTTGGATTTCAAAATGCTTCTGCAGTGTTTTTTTTAGGACCTGTTTAGATATTTTGGTCATGACCCCTGCATATGCACCCAAATCAACTGCTGCATCCTTTTCCTGTGCTGTTCTGAGTTTCTATTGTTTTCAGGTATATCATATCACATCACAAATGCATATAGTTTATAGCCCCAAGTTTGTAGTGGATAATAATCCAGCTTAGCTTCCCTTGTATTGTTACCAGTTCTAGTCTCAAAATTTGCAGATCGTAATCCAGTTTTAGCTTCCTAGGGTCTCCTATACGGTGGTGTTGTCTTTCTTAGTAGGAAGCACATTTGCGTAAAAATCCAAATTTAGCGCTACGCCTCCAACCACCTGATTCCCCCATTCCATGTCGTAACAGTTGCGCTTTTTAGTGTATAAAGTTTTTTATCTCCACTGCATTCATGCATCAAAAGGTATGACCGATTAACCGCATTCATGCATCAAAAGGTATGACCGGCATGTAGATATTTGGATTTGTTGTTGCTCTTTACCCTTCTTCAGCAATAGAAGGCGTGGGAGAGGTTCCAGCCACAGAAGCCGTGCTGGTTAACATTTGCTTTAGTGACCTGACCTGGATCTGAATGCTGATGCTTCGCTGCCAAGCTCCATGAGGTGGCTGCCTAAATACCGATGATTGATGTAAAGTTGTATATCAATGAATCCTATAATTGGATTGCAGATTGACAAACCACTTTTATTATTGTGATGTGAACATTGTTCCCAGACGTGTTGTGATTTTCTTTAGACTTTTGTTCGATTTAAATACATTGTTAATCTTCTAAGAGGATAATTCAACGCATTCATCCGAACTGTAAGTACGGGTGCCACTGCGCAGTCGGTATCTATTCTAGTCCAAGCGTGCCGCACGAGCTTGGGCTGTTGGGACTTCGGAGGCGTCACGCCCTTGTGAAACATCCAGCTGCAACCTATAGATGAGACCACGATTCTCGCTCGTATGTTACACGGATGTGGTGAAGGGCACAATCTATCCGGGCCATGGCGGAAGAGCTATAGCGGCCTCTTGTCTCAAGGTCTATTGGACGGCTGATTTATGCTACCGAAGTGATCAGTTAATTCTGTGGCAACAGTTTGCTAGACCATTGACAGTACATCAGCCCAAAACAAGCAGCACATCAAACAGTTGATTGACTTCGTAGATCTGAACATCACAATTTACAGCACCATTTTTTTCTCGAACACGCAGGAGTGCTGCGTATCATTATATTAAGAAGGCGGAATTTACGGCACCATATAATCACATTTCACTTAACGGGTTCGATGTGTTGCATAGATTAAACTTAGCACCGGTTACTCCATAATTGAGTCGAAGAGTATAGTACAAAGCGTTAATTAGTTGTCCACATATTAGGAATAAAGGCGGGCAGTTTCCTTGGCAAGCACTACACTGATGGCTAAAGTACCGTCATGGTTCTGGATCAGGACATCGCGAACAGCGAACATCTTGAGATTAGTTCACACACGCTTGGGTGGTATATACACCACGTTGTTATCTGAACAAATCCCCTGCATTGATGGCACAAAACGTAAGGATTCAACTTCATAACACAACAACAGTTTATAAAATGCAGGCATGTAGTTTTACCTGATACTCCTCTGGAAGCTCCTCTGAGACGGCTAGCGTGTAGCAGCCTGGAATGAACCTACCTGCACATTGATAAAGTAAAGGAGGTGATCTCAGTGAGTGCCACAAACACCAGAACAAATCTCTCAATTCATGTAGCACACAAGAAAATGAAGTGATCCTTCAAGGAGTTCAAGAAGGATCACGGTTCTTACAAAAGGGGGAAAAAACATAATGATCACTTATAAGCTATGAAATTGTAAACGTGCACATATCCTCATTTTCTACCTTCCACATTGTCACATGTCAAAGCATTCCACACAACTCACCCTCCAGACTCATAGTGTGATAACAACATAATACATATCAAAAATGAAAGGCATCCGTAACAAAGCAACGACAAAATAACTGTATGGATCTTAGTCTAGCATGATTCACGGGATTTTAAGGGCCAAGTCTTTTACATGTACACGCTACCGAAATAAAATTGGCAGCACATAAGTTATTTGACAAGCCATTAATATAAGCACAAGATGTGCCTTCAGACAATGGACACTAAGATTGATACAGCTCAAGCACAAGTAACGAGGGTTTAGAAAAATCAGTCACCTATCCCGCCTAGGCACTGGGTGCCAACCTACCACCTAGGGCCTAATTGCTGCCTTGAACGCTTAGACAACTGCCTAGCCCACCTAATCGCAGCCTATGTACTAGGTACCACCAGATCACCAGCAATTTAAACACTGCATTTTCTCTATCTGTTGATATGACATGAAGTAATGGACCAATGATTCTCATATGAATAATAGGATGAAATTCCCCAGGTCAAAGTTTTTAGTTTGGTCCTGTGATCCTTGATAAAATGTAAACTGCATGTAAGTAGGAACTGACAAATAATCAGATAAATCCAAAGTCGTATCTTTCTTACGCTTTGTGGAACTTCCCTTAGATGATACTTAGCAACTAGCACATGCCTTATATGCAAAAAGCAACCATGCTAAATGGGTACCACAGTAAGCTCGGAGATGAAACAACTTGGATGAATCCAAACAGAATACAGTATACTGAAAAGAGATTAGAGGCCAAGGAAGAACAATATGCTCACCGATTCTCAGCCAACGAGCAGCCCAACTCCTACTGGGATCCATCAGAGAGATTATTCTGCATGTTAGAATATAATCTCAATTAGCTCTTCACAAACTTGCAACATTGTAATATGGAAAATAGTTCATATTTGGGAACAAAGTGTACTGCATAATAAATTATATTATATTAGGGACATAAATGCTTTCTGCATCAGCCCAGGAGTGGCAAAGAGGGATCCACTGGCACTAAACTTTTACGCATATCATTGTTCAATGCTCATACTACTCATAATCAATTATGCTACAAATTTACAGTAAAGCCTACTTTCATTGTATATTCTCCAGAATCACAGCTGAAAACTAAAAAGCCACGCCAGCATTGCATACGTTGCCTTGTTGCATTTTTACAAGTTAGCAACTAAACAAGTCAAAGAACAAATTTCTCCTATTTACAAACGAAGTTTACACCCCCTGGTCATAAATTGATTGAGTGAAAATGGCCATCAATCGCAACAAGAAATACAGAAAAAAGATCACGAATGTGGCATCGGAGTTACCCAGTGAAGTTGGGGGTGGTGCAGTTGACAACATTGTCGTTCTCCCTCTCCATCTCCAGGAACGGGCAGTTCTCGCAGCCGTTCTCCCTGAACTGCACACGAGCACCAAACAGCAATCACAAACAGGCGGACGAAAACAGCATCATAACCTACAGCGACATAACTTGTTGAATGAATTGCATCAACTTCAAGCAACGAATCGAACGATTCGGGAAAAATGCTGCTAAACCCTAGCGTCCGCGAAGGGATTACTCCAGTCGAACCAAATCCCCAATCCAACATAGAGCCTTCCTCCCCTGCTAATCCAGTAGGATAACCTGAAACCGCAGCCCTAGGAAGGGGACAGGGGGAGGATGCAGCGGCGGCGGCGGCGGGTACCTGGTCGTAGGTCTTGACGAGGCGGCATCGAAGGCACGCCCGCAGCTCGGGGCCGAAGCTTGTTGGGATCTGCGCGTGCGCCACGCGGTCATCGTCGTCGATCCCGCCGCCGCCACCTCCGCCGCCGCGCCTCATCGTCACCTTCTCGTTCCCTCCCCTTCTTCCTCCTGCTGGCTGGCTTCCCTCCTCTCCTCGCGTCTCGAAAGCTGTCCTCGCTCGCTCTCTGTCTCCTTCCTCGCGTGGGTTTCTCTCTTTTCTTTCCAAGGCTTTGGCGTGTACCGGCGTTAGGGCTTACGGCCCATACAACAAGGAGTTTCAAGGCCTGCAGAGCGTTGAAGCCCACACGTTAGGGCCAGTTTGTTTAGACGCCACTGCTGGGCTGTTTTCCATAGCCCACTTGCCAGGGCACAAGCACAACGTTGCACTGCACGGCTCGCTGGAAAACGGCAATGCACAGATACGTGGACACGAATTCTCAAAAAAAAAAAAAAAAAGATACGTGGACACGGCATGAGGAAGAACCGGATCGGCGAGGTAGGTCCGAGCCTCCGGCGCCGCCGCCGTCATAGGCCGAGAGCGAAAGTGTGGCTTGCCGTGGCCCGCTGGGGAGGGAAGGGCGGTCCCTGCTGACTGCGCACGCTACTGTTCATATAACAGCTTGAGACAAATGCCACCCACTCGGCTAGTCCCTAGAGAGCCAGTACGTGCTACATGAAAGACGGCTAGATCCGATCGCCCACCATGGCAAAGGAAGAATAATTCCCGGTGGTCACCGCCTCACCGGGACGACCAGCCAGAGCAATACACTTTCTCAGAGGCGAGCAGGGAATCCTATGGCTGCCGAATAATCCCGGGGGGTCCCCGCCTCACCGGGACGACCAGCCAGAGCAATACACTTTCTCAGAGGCGAGCAGGGAATCCTATGGCTGCCACAGCAATCATCATTAGCATGCCAGTTACCGTCTCAGCGCTGTTAGCAGGAGCAAAGTTCTTGCGCGCGCCACGGGCGAGAACGAAACGATGAATGAGATCTCTGAAGTTTAGGTTCAAAAATCCGACACTGTGGCTTCTCACGATTTGGTGATGAACCCTTCTGCTTTTTCAGGACCCGCCAACGAAAGACGAACGCGGCATCAGATTGAGAAAAAAGCAGGAGCAGAGCACTAGGAACAGGGTCATCCTGCAGCTGAAACATTCCAGTCACGGAAGCAGACAATGCACCGCTAGGTTGTTGTTACATTAGGCACGCCACGACCAACCAACCAACCAACACAAAGCCAAACCAAATGTTAAATTAGAGATAACCATCGTTGCTGCTGCCGTACCCACACACACCATCAGGGGGGATTAAAACGACGAGCATGGAAACCCGGCGCGAAGTCGCGCGGGGAACAGGGAAAAGCAAACCGGCAGTTTCAATCAATCGGTTCTTCAAGACGAGATATCTGCTTCTTCATCTTGCTGTCATCTTCGCTCAGAAGTGTACCGCTTAGCTCCCGCTGCTTTGCTACCTCAGCTATCGAAGTTGGCTTCTTGGGAGAAATGCTTTCTTCCTCTGCAAATGAGATGTGACTTATAGTACTGATAGCCTGTATTAGACAAAATCATATTTAATTTACATCAGATCATGCAACAAATTAGCCTATATTTATTCCAGCACAAATGCAGTGAAGTCTACATCTAGTGAATGGTTATTCACCCTTTCACTTTGAAAACAAGAATTACCAGCTAAAGATTCATAGCACACATACTATATTATAAGACTATAGGGATGACAGATTAAGACCTGCATGACCTGAATTAATCAAGTGGCGACCTACAGAACCTGCAGTTACCTTGTATCTTTGGTAATCCAATGAAGAGTCGTTTTCTTTAAAACATTTTAAGAAACAAAAGGTGTCCAAGGGTACATTAGTGTCAGGTCCCAATCATCTATCAATCAAAGCTTGAATTTCATGTTCTGTTTAATTAATCAATCAAAAAGTCCCCTTCTGTCACAAGGAAAGGCCACCAAACAACATGTATTTCATAATGCTAACCACTCTCTTCCTACAAGATTCGCAACAACTTCTGACTCTTTGACGGTTCAAACATTTAACAAGTTTGATGTTCATTTTAGCAATCAGCTGCAAATCTATAATGGTATTCTAAATGTACAGAAAAGCGGAAATGCTAATCAAGGGCTTTATCTCTGCAATTTAGCATAGCAGCTGAACAAAAAGAGCAACGTTACTTCTAATGCTACAGCATTTCTCGCTTGCCGTGAATAAATCCTAAGTAATAACAAGCTGAACTTGAAAGAAAATCAACCTACATGGTCCTTTACAAAATCACAGAAATTGGCACCTGATAATTCTTTGGAGCTGTTCTGATGGGAGTTGCAGAGGCATTGCCAGCTTCATCTTCCTCAACCTCACCTCCAGCTGCAAAGATGCCACTTCCGGTCATCTCCTTCCACTTGGGAGCTGAGCATGGTTTCCTGGAAAATGAAGAATAACTTAGTGACTCCGAGCTAGTAAATCAGTAAATGAGAACCTCCATCAACGTGCTAATCTAAAATCATAAGAACTAACGAAACCAAGACGATGTGTAACACTTGCCAGTTGCCAAAACATATATATGAGTATAAACCAAGAGTGCCTTTGTTCTTTAGCAGGAAAACATGATGAAATGGTGCAACTGATCTATAACATTTTACTTCCGTGAACTCATCTTTAACCAAACATAACGGGTTCGAAGGCTAACAGATACTCGGATTTCAAAATTCCAGCACAGTTGGTGAGATGGAAATTACGTGAACATCCAAACCATGTACAACAATCTAGTAATTAGCATGCCTAGAGACTACAGAGACGACCTAAAAACTCTGATGAAAAGAACAGGGTAAAAACTCGGCGTGCATATCTCAACGAACGAGCTAAACCTCAAATCCAACCGATTTTCCTAGTACCGAACAGATCAACGAAGGTAATTTCAGAATTCAAACTGCCTCTAGGGAAGGAACGTAAATCTCGACAGATCTAATTCCCAGGGCCAAAAACTGGTCACGAGATAGCTCAAACCAAAACAGAGCACCAAATCACTCCACCCAGTCAAAAGAATTTCAAGGCAAAACCTCGGGAACTCACCTCTTATTGAGGCTCTCGAACTCCTCCTCCGTCACCTGCCCGCCGAACACCACCTTGCTGATCGCCTCCGACGGCTGCACGAAACCGAAACGAGAAAAAAAAAGTTAGAGACAACTCGAATCCTCCCTCGTCCCAGCAATGGCAGGAGGCCGCTTCCCCGGCGTCTAGAAGGGGATCGCTCACCTGGTGCGGCCGGCGGTTGGAAGGCGGCGTGGCCCCGGGAGCCAGGTCCTGCGGCGCCCCCTCCGGCCAGATCAGCAGGTCCGACGTGTTGGTGTGGGACTTCCTCACCGGCGCCGGCCTCTCCATCGCGCCCGCTCCCTCTCCTCGCAGACAGGCCGGGGCCTTCTTCCTCTCCTTCCTGCCGCCGGTGGTGGTGTTCCTCTCTCTCTAGCTCGCCGGTGGCTGGTTTCTCTCTCTAAAAAGGCGATGGAAGGAAGGTGCTCACGGCCCCCCTCCCCTTTTTTAAAGACCCCACGCGCTCGCCCTACCCTCGCCCAGCCCACCCACCCCTCCACGGTGCATGACGTGCGGGCCCTCGCGTCGGCGGAGGCCGCTGACCCGTGGGCCCGTGATGAGGGGGTTGACCCGCGTGACGGCGCCCGTAACGCTCGCGTCGTCGTACGCGTCCTGCGCTCTCGTCAGTATTTGAAATTTTGAACGTTTGCGGCTCGCACGGAAACGGCCCGTAACGGTCGCCGTTCTGTTCACGCCTTCCTCGGTCCGTCTGTAGTTTGTTTTTTTTGGCGGCCATCTGGCAGACGCTGACGAGAATGTTCTAGACGTCCAGTATTATCCGGTAGCAGTACCAGAACATGCTACGGTGCATATAACTATTATTACTACTATACAACCTCGGTGTCTGCAATACTACTTGGATAAGATCCCTGTAACCTGCATCGCCAACATAAAAAAAGGAAGTGAGATATGGTCTTTTCGATCTACTCCAGAATGGTTTTGATATTCACCAACTTTACAACACAATGCATATTGCCAAGTATCTAGTATGAATTTGCGTGTTTGAAGTTGAATCTATAGTTATACGAATATTTGTCATTTCAAATGTTTTAGTCGTTTAATTATCTTGACGTGTATGGGAGTTCTATGTGCTGATTATCAATTGTGTATGTTTATGGGAGTGAATGACCATGACAAGTGCCAATATTACCATGTAAGACAACCGAAGAATCTCGACGATTTTTCTTACAGGAGCAATGCAAGGAAGACAATATATATTTCTCACAAAAAAAGGAATATAGTATGTACTCTCTCTCCGTTTTAAAATATAAGCAGTCCTGGCTTTCTATTAAAATCATTAAACATTCTCTGAACGTGAACCAGAACAAGCATAAGTCTGTATTTTGGCGCCCGAAAACATTGTCAGAATTTAAACACAACATAGTCAGAACTGCATATAAGTATTTTGAAACGAAAAGAGTACATGTGATTGCAACCACTCATGCCCGTTATGTGTAGAACAATTTTGGCCCTCATGATTTCTAGGGACCGGCCGTTCGATCGATCGATGCATGACATTTGCATTCAATCGTTTCTTGGATGCATGCTCGATGGCGACCCCATAGAAAGTTGGGGGAGGTTTGGAACTACTCCCAACCATAACCAACGCACGCGGCGCTATCGGATCGGATGGGCCAACGGCTTTCTCGTAGGCACTAATGCCCGATGAAGTGGCCGTTTCAGCATGATTTCCCGTCCTTATCGTACCAAACATGCTAAGCAAAATCCAACAAATCGTAGTGACTGACAAGCAGTAGTATCCGGAAAGCAACGCTTCTAATTAATAATTTCTTTCCTAGAGAAGGAGAGAAGGCTCGTTACAATTCACGCCCTAATATGAAGAAGCTGCTGTTTCAGCCAATTACCACTGTTGGTTGTGCCGTACTGTTTCGCTTAGCTATTTGCCAGTACCGCTGTAATTGATGCACCAAACGTGCAAGCAAACGTCAACATGTAGTCCTAACAGCCAGCACTGGTCTATGAAGAGAGAAAAATTGCCTTTGCTTTCACAAGAGAATATTACATTCGCGATTTATGGTAATTATTGCATGTATCGAGATAAACAAAGAACACATTTTACTTCAATATAGTAAATCTTATAACAAATTTAGTATGAATAAAAGGGGAAATAAAATCAAGGTAGCCCTGATATTTATGCACCAATAAAATATGTCCTATTTAACCATTGAAGCACTGTCAATTAGGTAGCTCCTTAGGTCCTCATTTTTTAATCCTTCAAGAAATGAACTAAAGGTGAGGCTAAAACCAATAAAAGGCAAGTGTTTCAGCCCCAATCCGGGCTTTCTATCAGCTTGTCGATATCACGACTTTGCATTACTTTTACTCCTTCCATTCCTTGACACAAATGTAGTTGTATTTTGTTCCCTTTTCATGTAAGATCATTAAACAACAGAATAAAATTACTGTTTTGAGTTTTCTCCATTCTATCCAACCTAAAACAACAAATTGTTGGGAATAACGTATGCTACTTCTTGAATTGTCTTTCTTTGAGCTGCAAATGGTTTGACCTAATAAGCAATTAGTCCAACATTAAGTCAATGACCCTAAAGTTGCAACACGAATATTCCTGCTGCTAGTGCTGCTGCAAATATGCTAACCCAATGTGCCTTTATCTTAATGGGAAAAAGGAAATCGACATATATATGTTACATCAACATTTTTTCTTTGAAATAGAATGCCAATTTTGTGCGCACCAAAAGAAAAGGCTGCAGGTGCCCATGAGGTTGCAAGCTTAACCATTTTTAATAGCATTTCAACTATGTAACAACAGTGTGTAGTAGGAGGGGCCCAACCAAAAATGCCTTTAAAAGCCAACCATGAGTTCTACAAAAGTGTAGATAAAGATTCAAAGATGGCATTATCTTACCAGTGAGTATTATCCCCAATTATTGGCAAACGACTTCTAAGTTCTGCCATGTATATAACTTTGACTTTACGTACAAGCATTTGTTTTGTGCCTTGTCAATGGCCGCATGCATGCACGACACGTAGATCCAAATACATGGTGCTTGTCACTGTCGCTTGAGAGATAATTACTTGGTCCTTTTTATGTGTATTAAGGTTTCCTCGATTGGACAGCGTGTTCTTTTCCAAGGCTTGAAGATGGGATATGTGGTCTTATCTGTCCAAGGAGAAGTGGATGCTACGGCCGGGACCACAGTTGGTGCTACGGCCGGGACCAACAGCTAGCGTGAGAGGAAAGTTGATCAATACTTACGCAGAATTAAAATTGAGAAATGAAAGCAGAATCATAGGACACGCACTATCTATGAATCGTTCTGTTACATAAATAACTCATGTCCCAAGCCAAGCAGGTGCATCTCCATGTGCCGGCAATATGTTGGCCAATCGATGCATCATGCACCACAAGAGAGCATTCACGCTGGGAGAATTCCGGACCATTGAGAACGAAGCTTGACCAAAGTGCATATGAATTGGGGTGTGTAGCTGTCAAATTGTATCTTTCGTCGGCAGTAGATCGAGCACATGTGCATTCAACTACACTAGTCATTCCCCAATCATGTGTGGTCAGCTGGATACTTGAATACCTATACGACCTATTCTAGTGTAAACCTTGATCTGGTTTCTCCATTCCTTTGCTTAGATGCCCTGCAATGTCAGTGGACTGCAGAACAGACGCCTCTGTTTGCAAGCAATGAAGCAATATGTCATGAACAGAACAGAACAGAAGCATCTGGAAAAGCCTCTCTTCTCTCCAGCTCCAAGTTAGACAATGCAGAGATCGATCGAAAACGGAAGTCGATGGGCCCAGGCCTTTGTTGAAAAAGGTGTGGCGCGTCACGTGCCGCGCTTTCACTTTTGGGCCCCCACGCCCGGGGGCGTGATGGACGGCCCGGATCGACGGAGCCGCGGCCGGTGGCGCGCACATGCGTGCACGCTATGGATGCGGTGAAGAGTGAGCTGGTCTGCGCCGGAGCCAGGTCGGTTTGAACTTTGGGCTCGGGTCTGATCTGTCTGGTCAGAACTTTTGCTGGCACGTCTCTGTTAGCAGCGCCACTAGCACTGTACCGGATACGGCAGGGGAGGAAGTGGAAGGCCGAAAACTAAAACCCAGCGGAAGGAGAATGTGAGAATATCTGGGCCGGAATGGGCCTAGGCAAGAACTACTCGGCGCAGCCCACTGTATTTCCTTTATATGCACACCTCATCGGTGATTGCCGGCATCATGTAACAGAATATTGTTCTAAACTCTATCAATACAGCTGTTCGTCGCTGTCTCCTTCCTCTGTTCTTACTTCTTCTCCAATCCTTCTTCCTACTCCTATCATCGTAGTTAACACTTGGTATCAGACTAGTCAATCCTATGGAACCCTACCCCTACCACTACCAGCGCCAGCGCCGCCATGACGCGTCGCTGCCGCCGCCGTCGTCCGCGCCGCCGGAGTTCACGGCGTCTGCGTCCGAGCCACCGCCGCGGGACATCTACAGCAACACGCACCTCCTCCTCGTCGAGATGCAGAAGATGGAGCCTCGTCTTGGCCAGAAGATGGATGAGCGGTACCAGGTCCTTGAGCAGCGACTACACGAGGATGAGCAGAAGATGGAGGTCCGCATGATTTTGCTCGAGATGGCGTCCGCCGAGACGGAGATATGGCGGCCAGCACTCGAGAAGAAGGTGGACGACATCAAGCTGGAGATCTCCCGCGTCAACCGCTTCCTCGAGCGCGAACACATCGAGCACCCGAGCGACAACTCCGGTGTGCTCCGCACCACCGAGTCGGGTCCTCCCGCGCGTCCCCACGCCGGAGCGCACGCCGACGGCCCTGATGGGCACCGCTTCGACAATCACCACCGGGAGAATGGGTTTGGGTTCACCCCATCTCAACTCCCGGTCAAGAGTACGTTCACAGATCCCCATCATCGTTCACTTGATTCTGCTACCGACTATCCGCATCATAGGCAGAGTAGTTCATCAGACAGTGCTAAGGGTCATGGGCGTTTACCTAAAATTCATTTCCCAAAGTTTTCTGGTGAGAATCCCCAGTTATGGAAGTCTAGATGCGAGAGTTATTTCGACAGTATAGTGTAGAACCTCATATGTGGATTAAAGTGGCCTCCATGCATTTTGAGGGCACTGCTGCACGTTGGTCGCAGTCAGCTGAGAAACGAGTTAAGGATGCTAGGTGGGGTGATTTTTGCAGCTTGTTGCTAGAACGTTTTGGTCGAGATCAGCATGAATCTCTTATTAGGCAGCTCTATCATATTAAACAGACTAGCACTGTTGCTGCTTATGTAGAGGAATTTTCTGGTTTAGTAGATCCGGTCTACTACTCGACCCGATTCGTGGATGGTTTGCGTAGTGATATCAAATCTGTTGTAATGGTGCAACGACCATCAGACTTGGATACTGCTTGTGTTCTCGCACTTGTGTAGGAGGAGGCGGTGGATGCTACTCGAACCACAGAGTTCAGGCGCCAGGAACCTTTATACAACAGGACGGTTCCTAGGCCTGCCTTTCCTTTACCAGTGCCACCAAAATTCGATAAAGCACCTGCTGTGCAGAAGCCTGACGATAAGAGAGGTGTCGAGAATGCAAGAGCTTCTTCTACTGATGAGAAGTTAATTGCTCTCATGAGATATAGAAGAGCAAAAGGGCTGTGTGAAAAGTGTGCTGAGAAATGGAAATATGGCCACCAATGCGCAGAAACTGTACAACTTCATGATATTTAAGAGATGTGGGAATTGTTTACTGATGACCCATCTGTTCAATTGGATGCTCCTCTGCAAGATGAAGAACCAGAACAGTTATTACTGATGCTATCACAGGAGGCTTTCTCTGGCAAAGAAGCTCCTAAGTCTCTCAGATTTGTGGGTTCTATTTAGAATGAAGAAGTGATCATCTTAGTTGACTCTGGAAGTTCCAGTACTTTCTTAAGTGACACTATAGCTGCTAAGTTGTCTGGTATGTTAGAAATGGAAAATAATCTGAGAGTACAGGTGGCTAATGGCAATGTTTTACAGTGCAAGCATCAATTCACCAAACTGCACTGGAATATTGGACACTGTGAGTTTGTGTCTGATGTAAAGGTCCTACCTAATCTGGGGTTTGATATGGTGGTGGGTATGGACTGGTTGGAACAGTTCAGTCCCATGAAAGTGGATTGGGTACATAAATGGATATCTATTCCTTATCTTTCAGGCACTGCTATTCTGCAAGGTATCTCCTCTAATTCACCTGAGTGTGAAGTGATTCAGTTATTGATGATTGAACATGCTTATTTAGCCTCTGAAACTGTGACACATAATGAGCTGCTACCAGAGATTCATAATTTGATATCTGAATATGCTGATGTCTTTGCTGATCCTGAGGGATTACCACCTAGTAGACACTGTGATCATAGTATACCATTGGTGGAAGGAGCTCAACCTTTCAGTATTAGACCTTATCGTTATCCACCACATCTAAAAGATGAGATTGAGGCTCAAGTACAGGAGATGCTTAAACAAGGTGTGATTCAGCACAACAAAAGTCCTTTTTCTTCTCCTGTATTATTGGTGAGGAAGAAAGATGGTTCTTGGCGGTTTTGTGTGGATTACTGTTACTTGAATGCTGTTGCACTCTAATGCAAGTACCCTGTGCCAATATTCGATGAGTTAGTTGATGAACTAGCCAAAGCTAAGTGGTTCTCTAAGTTGGATCTTAAATCTGAATATCATCAGATTCTGTTACAAGCAGGGGAAGAGTTTAAAACTGCCTTTCAGACACATGAGGATCACTATGAATTCAAGGTCATGGCCTTTGGACTGTCTGGAGCCCCAGCTACTTTGTTGTTTGCTATGAATAACACCTTAAAGCCTCTGCTAAGAAAGTGTGTTTTGGTGTTTTTCGATGACATCCTTATTTACAGTGAAACTCTTGAAGAGCACCTGCAACATGTGGAAATGGTACTGCAATTGTTACAAAAGGATCAATGGCAAGTGAAACTATCTAAGTGAGTTTGCTCAAACTGAAATTCAGTATCTAGGACATGTTATTAGTGCAGCTGGTGTGTCCACGGATCCATCTAAAATAGAGACTATCAAGAACTGGCCAATTCCAACAGATGTTAAGCAATTAAGGAGCTTCTTGGGCTTAGCTGGTTACCACAGGAAGTTTGTACAGCATTATGGTGTCATCAATAGAGTGCTTACTGATTTGCTGAAGAAACATGCCATCTTTGTATGGACTGACAATCATACATGATGAGGTCGTGGCTCCTCAGGTATTTTCATCTCGTATTTCTGAAAGTTCGTACAATTATTCAATCAGCAACACTATGGCGAATCGTTCTGTTACATTTGGTTTCTTTCTACCTGGTGGCGGTTTGCATTATTGGTGCAAGAGTAAATTGTTAGGAACTGAGCTATTAAGCAATGAGCATAATCAAGCATGGAGAAGGAAGAAATATTTTGTTGTAGGTTCCATGGAGGTGGAGATCAAGAAAAATCCAACGTGACCTGCATATGCATATACGGAGTCAAGCTATCATGTTAATTGGGTCAGACTCCTAATTACTAGCATTAGTCAGCTTGCCGTCTTATTTTATTGTTTTCTTATTAGCATGTTGAGTCACGCGGGCCCTGGGCCTTGTCTAGTTTGGCACTTCTGGTTTGAGTCGGACTCAGTTCCATTGGCTGGCCTGTGCGTCGCATATAGCCAGGGCAATGCCTTTGTAATTGGACTAGGTTTTGTTTAATCGTGATTTTATTTGTCGAGGTTTTCCTCCAGACTAGGCAGGGATGGCGACTCCATCTTCTTGCCTGTGAAGATTATCCTTTGCCGATCTCTTCCGTGATCGTGTTTGTTCCTAGATCAGGAATCTTTTTCTGGGTGCGCAACTTGATTTCTACTGTGGATCCCCCTTTTCTGATCGTGGTCATCTAGGGCATGGGTGGAAGGAATTTATTACTGCTCGAGAAGTTTTGACATTGTCTTATTGTGCCGCTTCATCATGTTGGACGAACGTCTCATCATGGAGATGAACTTTGTGCCAACCTTGGGTATAAATACTTCTCCAGATGACTACTATAAGTGGGAAGATGCTATGGAGGTGTTCTTACGGGGTCGCGGACTTATGTCACATAAAGAGTTGAGCTTTGCAGAGCTCACATATTCTGAACATGTTTTTCAGTGGTGGATGGAGAGGCAGCAAAGATACACTTGTACTCTTGAATATTGCAGTTCTTGGAAACAGATGAAGACGGCGTTGCGTCGTAGATATGATCCGTCGAACATGCGTGTATCATGGGTCGATGATTCTTGTGTTGGAAATATGAGACGTCTTATGCTCAAGAAGCCAACTAAAACAATCAACAGTGATGAGAAAAAGGTGGCCAGGGTTAGTGCTCCAACTTTTACAAGCACCAAGAAGTGGCATGTTCCTTCATATGGGAGCAATCCTATTACTCAAGAGACCACGAAGTCTAAAAGTTTAACTGACACCGGGAAGCATGGTGTCTTGAGACCATGGAGTGGAATACTTATCCAAAATGGTCGTGTTCACAGGCCAAAAATGCCAGCAGCTGTAACTAAGCCTGAAATAACGAGGATTATGGATTCAAATAAAATAGAAGTTGTAGGTGGCAAAAATTCTTTTGACACCAAACTGAATCGACGTTCGTCTTGGAGTGATTCGATTGTTGAAGAATGCTTGAAAATTAAAGAAGCCCTGAGAGGTGCGAAGGAATCTGCTAGCGGTCTTCCTAAAATTATTTTTCCTCCAAAGGAACATAAAGAGCAGCTTGTTGGGAACTCTTCCTTTGATGATGTTCATGCCGACCCTCATACTGATAACATCAAAGATACACAATTGGGATCTGAAACTGCAATTGAGAGTCAAGTACTAATGCAAAAAGGTCACTCTAATGTATTGTTTCACAATGGTGTTGAAGAGAAGGTTGCACCTGGTAATTCTAAAATATCATCTACATTAGAGCTGTCTATTGAAGCTCCTAATGCACCACAGATGGAAGAATCTGATGTTACCTCAAGTGGTTTGTCATTGATGTCTCATGAAGTACATTCTGATGGCACAGTTGCTGATGTGAAGGGGCAGCGATGCAATATTTTCCAATCAGAATGCACAATCAAAGAAAAGGTATGCAAATTAGTCATTGATGGTGGTAGCTTTACTAATGCTATTAGTTCGGATGTGGTACATGCATTGTCTTTATCTACATGGAGGCTTCCTACGCCTCGTTATGTGCAATGGATGAACACAAGTAGTACACTGAAAATTACACATAAGGCCCGTGTAAAATTTTCAGTGAGAAATTATGTTGACTCGGTGGATTCGTGACGCTACACATGGAGGCCGCTCCAATATTTATTCATTTGTGCACAAGAGAGTTTCTCATGTATTGAAGCCAATGAAAGAAAATGATATTCAGGCTGAACTCTTTGTTCCTATGAAAAAGAAGAAACTTGCTGCAGAAATTATCTCAAAGCCGAGGAAGGCTTTGCTTCAAGGGGAAGAAAGAGATGAGACAATCAAACATCCAATAGATGCTGCTGATATCATTGAAAGTGTATCGGTACACACATCTGGTGCTTCTGAAAATTCTTGCATGGATAATGAAATTTCAGGTAAAAGAGAAAAGTCCGTTGTGCTCTCTCCTGCAGTTTCTTCAGCTCATATTTCTGAAGTTGTTTCAAATATTGCTTCTCACTATCCTTCCAAAGAGTCTAATAGTTCATCTACTAAAATTGGTTCTATTACTATCAATTTAAATGGGGAGAAGCAAGACATTTTTTCTGATGGGAAGTATAGGAAATATAAATTCATTGGTGGTGATCTGAAGGCTGAATATGTGTGCAATATTCCGTCAAAGCCGATGACGGCTTTGATTCAAGGGAGAGAGGATGATGAGGCCGTGGCTCCTCAAGTATTTTCATCTCGTATTCTAAAATTTCGTACAATTATTCAATCAGCAACACTATGGCGAATCGTTCTGTTACATTTGGTTCCTTTCTACCTGGTGGCGGTTTGCATTATTGGTGCAAGAGTAAATTGTTAGGAGCTGAGCTATTAAGCAATGAGCATAATCAAGCATGGAGAAGGAAGAAATATTTTGTTGTAGGTTCCATGGAGGTGGAGATCAAGGAAAATCCAACGTGACCTGCATATGCATGTACGGAGTCAAGCTATCACGTTAATTGGGTCAGACTCCTAATTACTAGCATTAGTCAGCTTGCCGTCTTATTTTATTGTTTTCTTATTAGCATGTTGAGTCACGCGGGCCCTGGGCCTTGTCTAGTTTGGCACTTCTGGTTTGAGTCGGACTCAGTTCCATTGGCTGGCCTGTGCGTCGCATATAGCCAGGGCAATGCCTTTGTAATTGGACTAGGTTTTGTTTAATCGTGATTTTATTTGTCGAGGTTTTCCTCCAGACTAGGCAGGGATGGCGACTCCATCTTCTTGCCTGTGAAGATTATCCTTTGCCGATCTCTTCCGTGATCGTGTTGGTTGCTAGATCAGGAACCTTTTCCTGGGTGCGCAACTGGATTTCTACTGTGGATCCCCCTTTTCTGATCGTGGTCATCTAGGGAACGGGTGGAAGGAATTTATTCAGGTT
>LAPY01003205.1:2252-15186 GCA_000970635.1 Eragrostis tef | reverse complement strand
AAATTACTTCTGTTTTCGTTACGAAAATGAACATATGGAAATAATAGTGATAGAGAGATAGTGATATTACTGCTTTTAAAAATGATATCAAGATAATAATAAATGAATGAAACATTCAATATAATACAAAATAAGTTGGACTGCTAATACTAACGGCACAAATGTGCGGGTAATAAGAACAAAAGGTCGCAAGATCATTCTAACATGGATGTTTTTTTTTTCTGCCGAGGAATAGGTAAAACAAGAGTTTAAATGGAGAACGACGAAATAACTAACGGAAATAAAGAGAGTGCACTATAAAAGGTTGATATAAAGAAGATGTTATACTTGCTAGCTAGATGCAATGTATTCACCGATAACAATGTCGGCCCTGTTCAGGCTAAATAGCATATGTTATACTGTAGTGGCTGCTGAAGAAATAACTGGGAATACTATAGCTATTGAATCTCAGCTGCTGTAATGCAGTAAGACGAACAAGATGGCCGTTAATTTGTTTCCAAATGTGCACTCTTTTTGCAGGCTTTATGCGTGTCGTCAACGTATATTCATTCATAGTATACAAATCTTCTGGAGCACTCAGAACATGGAGTAAACTAAGTGGAGTACTTTTCTGCTGATTATAATTGCCATTAGTGGACGAGTTAGCAAGACCCAGACCATCGATAAAGTATGCAAAGTTAGTTAATTGTCTATGTCCGTGAGTTTGTGCCCTATCACATTCCACGATTAATCAAAGTAGGAAGAGACAGACACATGAGATATTCAGGAACACAATGCTGTGTGCCACAAAGTGACATGTCATATAGTATAACTGTGAATGAGAATCAACATTCACAAAGGTGACAAAATTTGCGGCACTATTTTTATGCAGATGTATCGATAACAGGCATTGATGCCGTGGAACCAAATCTACTTATCACATATCTTTCTAGTTTACAATTGTTCAGCCAGTCGTGACAAGGAGGTACATACAACGTCCTCTTGGATTGCGATATAGAATATCGACAGATCGAACAACGAAGCAACAAACACTCGTGAGTTTCGACACACATCACCTAGTCTAGTGTCCTTATTAACTTGAGACAAATTTAATGCAGTTGAAACCGCCCAAATCTTGTCCTGTTTCATGCAGGCGTATCCAGTCAAAAGATACACTAGCTAGCTAGAGACCAAACAAAATGTATATGATGGATAGCTAGATCAAATCCATGTGTCTATTATTTATACTAAAAAACAAAATATTTGATAAAATAATCATCATGGAGCTACTATATATGCACTGACCAACTCGTCCATAAATCTAATTAAAGTCATGGAGAAATTAAGCGGGCAATTCATTTATGCGTCAACATTCTCCTCACATACAATCTCTCTTAGGCAACAAGCTTACAGGTGGAATAAAAATCAGTTGTGATGTTAAGATCCGAACTCAAGACCTCTCATTTTTGATACTATCGAGCTACTAAGCACCTTTCCAATGAAAAAGGCAAAAGCTGATGGAGAAAGACGAACGATTCACTTACCATTCAGCAATCACTCATATCTGACACTTAATAAGCTTTTAGCTTGCAGGCCGGAGACGAACTCTACCGTTGTGATAGCACTAAGCATTGCCCACGTTCCATGCACGCGACAAACATGCACGTCCAAATTATGACTAAACGATATCATAAATGTACCTAACAAATCAACAAAACTGACTTTGCACATGGACTATAAAAGTGTAAACCCACGAGAGATCGACCTGAGTATGCCGTTGCAAAATATCGGCAATGCACAAAAAAAGGGCACGACGAGCCCATGCCAACCAAAATGTCAACAAAACCCACCGCGTCTTTCCACATCACCCAATCATAAAATCTAGTCACCTCCCATTAGCTGCAGTCTCTTTTGTGTGCCTGAGGCAGCCAAGCTGCATTTCTCTTTATTCCTTTCTGCCTCACTCCAAACCAAGCAACACTACTAAACACTAGATAGTCGCACACAAGCCAACGAAAAGGTGATAGATCGACCAAACGGAAATGCCCCGTCGTCCCATGCATGCACTTGCAAGGAAATTGATGAACAGGATCGAAAGGGTCCTTTTCTTCAGAACACTTCGAAAGGGACCTTTTCGAGAGGTACGGCGCCGACGTGGCAAATCGTCGACAAGAGATCGACGGCGCATAAAATTAAAAAAGATGATTTTGATTGATTTGAGCCTAACAGTCATCACTCTCTCAGTTTTGGCGCTTTGCTAATGGAGTGGCTTTGAGGAGAGAGGAAGCTTCGATCAATGCAGACAAAGTGTTTAAAGAATGAAAGGGTCACGTACGTAGTACATACACTAGCCAACCCTCAGCAGCAAAGCAATTGCAAAGCAAGTGAGATGGATGTAACAAGTGGCGGGATGTTTATGGCCAACACGTATGATTGACTCGGATCGGTGACTCCGGCCGTGTAGCTGCCTCTTTGTCGCTGTCGATTCCGGCCGGTGGAATTGAAGATGGGCTGGTTTGGTGGGCGCACTCTCACTGAACGAACTACCTCGAAATTGACCGGCACGCATATGTACAATCATTCTTCGCATTGGGTTACCAATTCATCAATTCGCATTGAGTTACCGAACACGTCAGTTAAATAGCTCTCTGTTTGGAGTTTACTACGACGCCTAACACTTTGCAGCATTGTACAGCTAGGCTGGGTCAGTGAGGGGCCCTCATAAGTCTGTGGGCAACAATACAGGGACTGGTTGCATGGCCTCCGCGTCGCACGTGACAGGCCGGCGCCAAGAGATAGAGAACGAACACCTGATCGACGACGACACACTCCGCACCGATGGCCAAGTGCTTTTTCTACTACACGACGGTGTTTGCATTGTGCGGGTCGTCTTAGGATTAGCTTGCATGCACTACACCATGTGCCCATCTGACACGGGGCATGAGCAACAGAGTTCTTCTAATACCAGGTGGATCGATCGATCCCAGGTTATACTCGATCGTGCATGCTGCCGAAATGGCGAAGTGTACTTGGGGCTGGATCTTTAATGGTTTCTCCCAGGACTCTAGGATTCGTATCTGTCTGCTTTGTCCTCTGTGGTAGTTTTGTATATGCAAGAGCTGTTTGAGCTGGCGTGGACGCTAGTGGTTACACTGGTCGATTGGCAAGACTATAGAAGCAGTCACACAATAATAACAAAAGAATCATTCACTCGCATCCATAGCAAGGTGCAGATTTAAGCAGAAGCAAGCAAGAAGCAAAGAGAGATTCAGTGCACATGCATGCATTTGCCATCGATCAAACTGCTGTCGTTGGATACTCTCCTGTCATGGGTCCACGTTCGTTCGGAGCTGGACAAGGAGGGCTAGCTGTATTGGACGGTGATTGCCTGCATTCAGTCTTGTGAGTTTGTCAGCGTCTGGTTACTGATGCTCCTACCTGCAGGCAACTGGAATTATATATGTACTAATATTTAGCGTCCATCAACTGATCAACGCGTACCCTTTGAGAGACCATAACGGCTTGAGCAAACCTGTTTTTGAAATGTGCATACATTTAGCACAAAACCGGGCATTGATTTGTCTTTCCATGAAAGTTTTTCATAGCAGCTCGCATGCAATAGTACAAACAATGTGCTGTCTTCTACTATCACTCTAGCTAGAATCTCGTACAGCAATGAAACCGTCTACATGCAGCCGATGGCAGCATATCTGTAATATTGCTCGTTTTTCGTGCTACAAAAGTCCAACCTCAACATGTCGCAAGATCGATGCTACTGCTTGTAGGGCAAGAAAGAGTGCGATCTATGCTTCATAGCTGTTCGTCATTTTTTTTTAACAAAAAGCTGTCGCCCGTTGCTGTTTTGCTGTTTGTCAAGGGACTGGACCAGCAAAGTTGCTCAACATCTCAAGTGGGCCATGAACTATCTAGTGTATATTGGACATGTCGTTGCTCGAGATTTGTGAACCTCAATGTGAACTAGGAGTATATACTACCACGAAGCGGTATTCTGTACATTTTGATACTTTAATCTGAAAAGAACCCTAAAAAAACTCTTAGAAAGACTGTCATGATCGAGTATTTGCTAAGAAAACTATGAGTTAAATTTGCACGAAAAATGCATACACTTTGTATGCATGGAATGTAAAGCTCATAGTGTTTCGAACTTTCTACTAGTAGTACTATAGGAGTTGAAAATTTTTTTCCAAGGAACGAACAGTTAGGTTACACTAGATACGCAGTTGTGCAGACGCATGCTTATTGCCGTCGCTCGTATGAGACAATAATTACTCAGGATCTTCAAAGAAAGGAACAGTCCATCGAGGTAAGTTTCTACACAATTGCAAGTCTGACGAGCGCGTGATGACCCCAGCAGCCACTCCAACCGAGCCAAGAAATTCACGTTGTCACAGTCGCCCAGTCAGCAGACTTGGACTTCCGAGTCAGCTGAAAATACTAGAGGATGTGGGGCTCGCTTTCTGGAATACATACTGCAGAAACAGTTGCATCAGTTCACAGATCTTATAACTTATACACCGCTCTCGATTTCCGAATTCATGATTTGTATACAACAAGCTTCGCGATCTCCAAAGTCAAAAGTGTTCGCATGATCTTTGAATATGCATTTGCCCGTGCGTAAACTAGTATCGTAGCTGTTGCACAAAAAAAAAACTAGTATGGTAGCTATAATGGAGGAAAACAAAAACCTGCTAATATTGACAAAGATTCTACGAAGTTGCAGTCATTTGAATATCAGTCTCACGTCATCGATGCTCGTGAAACTTCTATATGCATGTTGTCTATTGTGAAAGAAAAAGGACCACGTACATATATATATTTACGCATATGAATTGAAACATTGGGCATGGCGTTGGACCGTACTTCTGTTTGACATTAGCCCAAACTATTATATTTTTCTTTATAGAACATGCTCATCAGCCAATCGAGAAGTGGACATTCTATCTGACAAATTACTTGTTTACCAACGAAATATAACACTGAATCGCCCCGTCCTTTTCTGTCTTACTGTGACAGAAATCATGTTTTGAATCTTCATTTGATCAGTATTTTTGCTTCCATGTTTTATTTTTGAATGTGAGAAGATGACACCATACAAATGCACATTCGTGTCAAGGGCATCATGTTGGCCCATAGACCCATACATACCGGCGAGCGGTAGGTGGTGGAGTCCCTAGAAAATATAAACCTGGCAAGGGAAAGCCATTCAATGATATCGTGGAAATCTTGCATGAGAACATGAAGAAAAAGGGGGATCACTTGAAACATGTTTAACTAAGCGCATTTCTTTCAGGAGATTATTGGTCTAAAATGTTGCATCATGTTTACTCCATCAAGAGAGACTAATCAAGCGATAAAGGAAATTACCAGCAGCCTTATTTTGTTTTTCTTTCAAAAAAACCTTCTTATATGGATATTGTCTAGGTACTAGAATTGTAATTAAAATAAAAAAACGCATCCACATATTAAGGAGTTTTTATATATCCACCTATAAGAAATTTTAAATGGTGGTCTCCCTCCTGCAATTGGTCACGCGCTTTGACCTGGCTCTTATGTGGCCTCTAGCATTGCTTCAGAGACTCCATCGTAGCATTGTTATGATTTAACACGACGTTTCATACCCTAACCTTGCGTATAGATCATGGCAACTATGTTATTTAAACAATTATTAAGAAGTTTTTGAGTTATAATAGGTCATATGAAGCCGTACCAAAGACAAAATAAGAGCCATATTAGCCATTCAAAGCAATCAGGAGGAACATAAAATTTATAAAATTAAAAGGAGAACTATAGTAAAATAACTTATTTTATATTTTCTTATTGAGGTGGATTTTCTCTATATCAAGTAGAGTCATACAAAATTCCTTTTATTAAATTAGCTCGTGGTGGGTTTACTTTTGGTTCACCATCACAATCGCAAGTGGTTACATTCATGTATATATAACACACAGAACCGTTGCTAACGCACGTACTCACGGACACCGAAATTATATGGAAAATAGAGCTTTATGTCACCTTCTGAGGGCGCGTTCGACGTCCTCCTCTCTAAAATTTAGACCTCTAAAATCAAAGAGAATCTTATTATTTAAGAGTACTAAATAAAGTCTAATGACAAAACCTTTTTACAGATGGGTATATTTTTACGAGACGAATCTAATAAGCCTAATTAATCTATGTTTTGTAACAATGATGCTACAGTAACCGTCATCTAATCATGTGTTAACTGCCCTCATTAGATTCGTCTCGCGAATTAGACCAGGGGTTCTGCAGTTAGTTTTGTAATTAATACTTTTAAATGACAATATTTTTTTGTTTAGATCTCTCTAAATTTTAGACCCTGTAGGTGTTACTCCCTCTACTTGTCATTAGGGAAATAATCTGACCTAATTGTATTGTAAATTCTTTGCGGAAACGTCACTTAATATTTAGAAAAAATGCAGGTCGTAGAGCTGTGCAGCAAACACTATTATAATTGTGTTGTTAATTGTATCTATCCACGCAATTGCGTGATGAATTACGCCAGTTTTGTCGCCGGGTACTTTGAGGGCTTGCAACTAGCAGGGGAGTTCGGGCCTAACGCGCTGCCTGCAGCTACTGTTACAAAACCAACCACAGACAGAACCAACCCACCTCAAAACACGCGGCGGACCGTCTATATATAACTCGCCTCGGCACCGCCCAAAACCCCAAACCAAGCAGAGCCTCCATCCAACCACCTCGTGCTGCCGCCTGTGCTGTGCCAGCCATTGCTTAATTGTTTGCCTTCCCTCCTTGCTTGCTTGTTTCCCTCTTTTTGCTCCCGTCCGCTCGATCGATCGCAAATGACGAAGCAGACCGCCTTCGCCGCCGAGGACGCGCTCGCCGCCGCCGCCGTCGTCGCCGCGCCGGGGCGGCGATTCACGTCGTTCCCGCCGCCGTCGTGGGCGTGCGGGTGCCGTAAGGCCGCGGCGCAGCTCATGGAACACGGAGCCGCCGCACCGTGGCTGGACGCCGTGGTGGCCGCCGCCGAGCACGACGACTGGCTGGTATGTGCGTGTGTGCGCGCACGCAAAATGGCATCGTCCCCTGTTTTTCTCATGCTTTTTTGGTTCGCTCGTGGCACTGATCCACCAGCGATGTGCGTCCGCAGGAGAAGCACCCGTCGGCATTGGCCGAGTTCGAGGCCTTGCTCGCGGCGGCGAACGGGAAGCAGATCGTGATGTTCCTCGACTACGACGGCACCCTGTCGCCCATCGTCAAGGACCCCGAAAACGCCGTCATGACCGAGGAGGTCAGTAACTGAAACTCTGAAAGAGTTGCTCGCCGTTCTCGTGAAAGGCGAAGCAGAGCATGCTCTGTTTTCGTCGGCTGTGTGACTGTGTCCTTGCCGTACTAACCTGACGTCGTGTCTTGTTTCCAACGGCAGATGAGGGAGGCAGTGAGAGGCGTCGCCGAGCATTTCCCGACGGCTATCGTGAGCGGGAGGTGCAGAGACAAGGTGCATTCCAATTCCAAACATCTCCTTCTTGATTCCTTTTTTTTTTTCATTTTTTGGAAACTATCTCCTTCTTGGTTCTTGCCGCCTCTTCCGGTTTTACCTTTTCTTTCTGGGGTTCTTACAAACTGCAATCTTTGTCTTTACTGTCCACATGCAAGCCTTGTGCTGTGAACCTAGACATGCCTGTTTTCAACAGTGCGTGCGCAGCAAATAGAAAGTGTTCATGAATGTTATTGTACTCCATTACTTGCACAAGAGGCAGGATATGCCAAACATGAACCTAAATCAGTTAATTATTTAACCACAATAAAAAGTTTGCTTTTGCTTTATCGAAGTATTTGGTTTGCCTTTTTTTTCTTCTTCTTTTTGTGGCCAAGTACTGTTAATGATGCTCAAGGCCCTGGTGATCTGGTGTCATATCCAGGTATTCAACTTTGTGAAGTTGGCCGAGCTGTACTACGCCGGGAGCCATGGCATGGACATCAAAGGGCCCACCGCTCAGTGCAAGCATACCAAGGCAAATGTTAGAAACATCTCACACAAAACAACGCTGTTTTTGGTAGACAAACCCTGGTAATTTTATAATTAATCTAGTGCTTGCTGTTTCGTCAGGCTGAAGCTGTTCTGTGGCAGCCAGCGAGTGACTTCCTGCCTGTAATTGAGGAGGTAATTACCGGAATTTGTCAAGCTGCTGAAGCCACCAATGAGCAGTGCCTTGCTCGGAAACTCTTGTCAAGTTTCTCACATGGCACTTGCTCTTCTTCCTGACACGGTTTCTTGCACGCACCTTGCAAGCAACTAAGATTTGGAGACATGACGTGCGTGCTGTTTTCCCATGCAATTTCCAGGTGTACCGCGCGCTGACCGCCAAGGTAGAGTGGATCCCAGGCGCGACGGTAGAGGACAACAAGTTCTGCCTGTCCGTCCATTTCCGCTGTGTCCAAGAGGAGGTGACGATTCTGATGACTTATTGATCAATCTCCTAGTACTTTGATGAGTCTCTTTCTCTGAACTAGTGTTTGCTTCCTAACTTGCCAGAAATGGGGTGCTTTAGACGATCAAGTTAGGTCAGTGCTCAAGGACTACCCGGGGCTCCGGCTTACTAAAGGGAGAAAGGTGTGGCATCTATGTCCACGGTTTACCTAACTGCCCGTGTATAAAAGCAAGTTAATTATGCTCTCTAATTGAGCCGATTGCGACTGCTAGTTGCCAACACTTTATCAAATTACAGAAAAAAATAACTAGCACACACCACTACATATGCAAAACACACTTGTACGATTATGTGCATTTTAATCTGAAGCTGCAATGTGCGTGCGCTTGTTAGGTCTTGGAGATTCGCCCTTCCATCAAGTGGGACAAAGGAAATGCCCTGGAGTTCTTGCTGGAGTCTCTCGGTGAGTATATGCTATGCAAAGCTTAGCATATCCCGTCTTCACAAACATCTATCTTCCTACTAGTACAAAGATGAATTGCTTGTGTTGAGATCCTAACAATTTGGTATTAATGATGTTTCCTTCAAGGTTTTGCGGACAACAGTGATGTGTTTCCAATATACATCGGAGATGATCGTACTGATGAAGATGCATTCAAGGTATTACAAGCCCATAGCGAAAGTATATGAGGCAACATAGTTTGATCATTAACTTCATATATAAACATGCTTCTGAATCTACTGAATTTACAGCATTACGAATATTATATATCTGTTTTGTCACAATGTCGCAGCTTAAAGATCTGAATGCACACAACTTATCCTTAATTAATGTTAGAAATATAAATGCAGTGACGCCTAACACTTCGTATCAAACTGATTAAACAGGTGCTGCATAACATGGGACAAGGGATTGGAATCCTTGTGACCAAGATTCCAAAGGAGACCAGTGCATCGTACTCCCTACGTGAACCTTCAGAGGTACTGTATTATTTACATATGAATACTGGATACTAGCCTTATTTTAGTTGGATGGTGCAACGCTGACAGCTGTTGCCTGTTGAACTATTGCCAACAAATAAGGTGATGGTGAATTTTTACACATTCGCCAACTGATTATGGGTCAAGAATAGTCACCTTTTGCCAACACTTCATTGTTGGGAAAGCTAGGACATGGTTTAGTGTTAGTTCAGTACTCTCTACAACTTATATGATGTAATACCCGTAAAAAAAACCTTATGTAATGTAAGAAAAAGCTATCACAATTCTTATATCGCCCATGGCCAATTTGTCACTGAAGCAAGGATGCAAGTCATATATGCTTCCTAGCTCCGAATTGCTGCATATGTAGTGACATTTAGCCATTGCTTTCGAGAAGGCTACAAGTGGAGCTCCTTTTCTTTTATCTGCTAATAATACTTTGTTGCGTGACATGGAACTAAGCTGTCATTGACTCGGACTGATGGATACCTTGTATGTGGTGGAACAGGTGAAGGAGTTCCTGCACAAGCTGGTCAAGTCCAAGAGCAACCAACGGGACTAGCTAGCTGTTGATTAAGATCCAATTAGTAGGCGAAAATCATAGAAGTGAAGGAGATACTGACACAGATAGATCGACCCAGCCAAGGGCATGAAGTGAAAGCTAATCTCACAACTGATCTAATAATCGTTGTCCCCATTTGCGGCGAGGACGGAGATCGGCCAGATTACAACGTGATCTGGAGTAACTAGATTCAGAAAGAGCAATGTCTGTTGCAGTTGCTCGGAAGGAATTTTGTTTATTTTTTTGTAAGTCGACCGTGTATGGATGGAAGGTTGCATGAAGCAGCACACGCTGATCCATCGATCGGAACAGCTGCTTTTGGCTACCGCCGCCGGCGCTGAGATGTGCATGCAGGGGGCAGGCAGCAGGTATTGGGAGAGATCAGGAAGAGGCCTGCATTTTGGTTGCGCTCACTGGGCTGGGCCTTTAGTTGAGAATATGGGCCTCTGGTTTGTAATATTCTCAAACCGAGCCAGCCCATAAAGCGTGTAATAGAGCACGCTCGTGGTTCCGTTCCAACTTTTTTTTGTACTGTTCGTGTCAAAAAAAAAACTTTTTTGTACTATATGAAGTTTCTTTGTTCTAACAGCGAAAAGCTATCATATGAATTGAAGATAAAAATAATTATTTACATCCATTTCCAAAATTTGAGATTCCTAGCTTTATTTATGTAAAAATGAGATTTCTAACTTGCTATCTGGCCATTATTGTTCGTCATACATGAATGAAAGAACTCCGGTTATCCCTCGCAAAAAAAAAGGAACTCCGGTTACTCTTTTGTCAGTAGACACGCATATTGTAAAACGCATCGATTATGTCCTTACCAAAGTGGCAAAGTTTATTACTTACACAAGCTAAGTTACAAACTTTGCATTGAGCCTGACATGATATGATGTAATACCCGTAAAAAAAAACCTTATGTAATGTAAGAAAAAGCTATCACAATTCTTATATCGCCCATGGCCAATTTGTCACTGAAGCAAGGATGCAAGTCATATATGCTTCCTAGCTCCGAATTGCTGCATATGTAGTGACATTTAGCCATTGCTTTCGAGAAGGCTACAAGTGGAGCTCCTTTTCTTTTATCTGCTAATAATACTTTGTTGCGTGACATGGAACTAAGCTGTCATTGACTCGGACTGATGGATACCTTGTATGTGGTGGAACAGGTGAAGGAGTTCCTGCACAAGCTGGTCAAGTCCAAGAGCAACCAACGGGACTAGCTAGCTGTTGATTAAGATCCAATTAGTAGGCGAAAATCATAGAAGTGAAGGAGATACTGACACAGATAGATCGACCCAGCCAAGGGCATGAAGTGAAAGCTAATCTCACAACTGATCTAATAATCGTTGTCCCCATTTGCGGCGAGGACGGAGATCGGCCAGATTACAACGTGATCTGGAGTAACTAGATTCAGAAAGAGCAATGTCTGTTGCAGTTGCTCGGAAGGAATTTTGTTTATTTTTTTGTAAGTCGACCGTGTATGGATGGAAGGTTGCATGAAGCAGCACACGCTGATCCATCGATCGGAACAGCTGCTTTTGGCTACCGCCGCCGGCGCTGAGATGTGCATGCAGGGGGCAGGCAGCAGGTATTGGGAGAGATCAGGAAGAGGCCTGCATTTTGGTTGCGCTCACTGGGCTGGGCCTTTAGTTGAGAATATGGGCCTCTGGTTTGTAATATTCTCAAACCGAGCCAGCCCATAAAGCGTGTAATAGAGCACGCTCGTGGTTCCGTTCCAACTTTTTTTTGTACTGTTCGTGTCAAAAAAAAAACTTTTTTGTACTATATGAAGTTTCTTTGTTCTAACAGCGAAAAGCTATCATATGAATTGAAGATAAAAATAATTATTTACATCCATTTCCAAAATTTGAGATTCCTAGCTTTATTTATGTAAAAATGAGATTTCTAACTTGCTATCTGGCCATTATTGTTCGTCATACATGAATGAAAGAACTCCGGTTATCCCTCGCAAAAAAAAAGGAACTCCGGTTACTCTTTTGTCAGTAGACACGCATATTGTAAAACGCATCGATTATGTCCTTACCAAAGTGGCAAAGTTTATTACTTACACAAGCTAAGTTACAAACTTTGCATTGAGCCTGACATGCATTCACCACATCAACTAGCATCTATTTTTTTTTATCTATTTCCAGTGTAACTTTTCCCTGAAAGAGGGATCGGCTATATTGTTCCGGTTCTTTTAATCACTCCAAGCATATATTCTATATCGTTTCTGGATTCGTAATCTATATAGGCAGTGCCCCAACCTAATCTCGCACATGGCTACTACGTCACAAATTTACAGCATGTTCAGTGGATTTTCGTGTCGTAACCGTAGAGTAAGTTGGTGCCGGTCAAACTTTATTGAAACAAATCTCACTGTTCAGATACGATGCCGTATTTTTAAGCTCGACACGTAGAACGCGCCGACGCTTCCAAATAGCATACTGATACTGAGATCTCGCGTGAAGTTTACGCAGTGCGGTGTATACAAATCGTAGAAGCCCGGCGCCGGATGAAAGGATGCGATACATGCAAGGACCACAACCAAATAATATTGCAGCATCAGCTAAAGACGCCTTTGCGATCATGTGGACTGTCGACGGCCTTGCATGCCATTGCATATTTGCATCGGCCGGCCTAAGCATACTCTTTTCGCACTTTAACACGACTAAGTAACACATCACTGGCCTTATGACTGGCACGCATGTGATCTCTCCTTGTAGCCTTGATATGCAACAGGCCTAAAATATTAGTGTTCCACGCATATGCTTGCATATCCCCACATATATACTCAAAGAGAAGTGACTAAGAAAGTAAAAAGGGAGTTTCACAGCAGCGTGTCAGTGTGAGTGTGTGACCCCTAGATCACACACCAATCATATGAAACCCTGCGAAAGCAGCCGTGCTTTCCTCACAGGTTTGAGGTTAAGTGGTTGGCTCTGAAGCGATCTTTTGCCCCCCCCCCCCCCCCCCCCCC